>VDFB02301986.1:0-56468 GCA_007258455.2 Sequoia sempervirens | reverse complement strand
ATCAACTATTGATCTTTGTAAATCTAACGGTTATAGGGTAATTCCAAAGGTTTAAGTTCACAAGCCTAACTCTTTGTGCATTTCATTCTAGAATGCAAATACAACCATCCATCAAACGTTCAATCAAATGGTTGAGTAATTTATGATATAAATAATAAACACATGTTTTAAAGTTGTTTTAAACTTTAGTGCACTAGGATACATAATCCTCATGAGATTTTCCTTTGATAGAAAAATCGTTGGAGACATTGAGGTAAGTTCACATGTCCATTTTGCTGTTTTGCAAGTCACATATATATCTACTTGAAGCATCCTATAGACTTGCGAAATCCATTTAAAAGCAAGGCACTGATCATCACCCGTGACATTGATTGACACTTGTCCCCTTTCTGTAGTTCCACAACAATCAATTTAACTTTTATAAAACTATTCGTGGACTTGCAAAATCATAAAGTGCGGGCTCGCTTAATCCATTTAATTAAGAACAGACAAAATCTTAAGTGAGCGCTAGGTAAAAGGCTAAAGCCTCCAAAATCTCACTTATCACATAAAATCCAAATAAATATTGATTTGACAACATTCTATTTCCATTTTTAGTGTTTTTTGTCAACTTTATGGCAATTTTCTTTTTTCATTTGTATTACTTTATGTTTTAAATCTGCACAAAAATATTTCATAAATAGATAATACTTAATTTCTTGAAGGAAAAATCTAGATTTATCTAAGTTTATTTGATTCCATTATAATTTATTTAGCACTTATTATTAATTGTTTAATCCAACCACATGCAACTAGAACTTTCAACTTGTAGCTTATGCATGCACAAACACATACTCTGTAATATATTAACATACATAGAGTTTTCTATTGGTGTAATCATTGAACCTCCTTTAAAGTTTATATGCAAGTGCTACTACTAGAAACATTAATGCTATTGCTAATTACTTGTATAATTTGAATAGACACTAAACACATAAAATAATTCTTTACTATAAATGAATAACAAAGAATAACAAAACGATTTATTTTATTACAAATGAATTACAATGTTACATTATTACATAGCTTTTTAAATAAATATGAGTACTAGTAGAGCATGAAGCTCTTGTTTTGTATAAATGATAAATGTCACTTTACACTAGACGCAATTGATTCCAAGTTGGTAGTGGTGGAAATGGGATCTTGGGATCTCAAATATGGTTCTACATTCATAAATAAATGTAGTCTAGTTCTACATCCCACTATGGTGAAGTACGAGTTGATAGTTAAAAACATTTTATACAAAATATATTACATAATGTGCTCATTCTGATCTACCAAAGCAACCCAAAATGACACAATTGATTCTAAGCTGGTAGTGGTGGCTATGGGATCTAGACCATATAACCAAACAAAATATATTACATAATGTGCTCATTCTGATCCACCAAAGCAACCCAAAATGACACAATTGATTCCAAGTTGGTAGTGGTGGCTATGGGATCTAGACCATATAACCAAACAAATGACTTTGAGAATCCATAGGGCTTGCCTACCATGCTGGGGAAATGGGAGCTATGAATATAGAAAATGTACCTATCCTGGTTACCAATTGGAATTATGTAGAAGATAAGGGGTAGTAAATCTGCTCCCACCTTCTTCAAGAAACTCAGAGGTAGCAGGATAGTCCAGCATGACTTTGAAAGAACACAGTTCCTCTTTGAGGGCCTTTTTCAAAATGGAGTATGAGAATTCACTGGATTCGAATGCAAACAAGATTAAAATACTTATGTGGGTGCACTCTATGTGAAAACATTTATCTCCATCAAAGATCCTCATCCTGGTTTAAAATTTGTCTCAGAAGCTAGGTAAATTAGATCAACTTCTTTCTAATTTCACACATTCTGAACTTAAAGGAAATTGGTATTTTAGTCTGTATATATAACTGGAGGCAGGAGAATTTAGAGTATCCCCAGTAATACCACCACATCATCTTATTCCTTATTAACCTTTCAAAATGAAAACCCTTATTAGAATTCAGAACATTGCATTCAATAGTAAAGCCTTCTATGAAATATTTCAGTTGTTATCACTATCCCTAATACCTATTATGGGCCATTTATGAGCTCTCATCTCACTGTCTTGATCCCTATTTAATCATGAGTCATGCGAGGTATAATTGCTCTTTTTGTGCTAACTAAGTAACCAACTTCAATCGTGTGAGAGCCACCTACACTAATAATGTTTATTTTGATTAACATTTGGCTAAATGTACACTATACCTCAAGATGATAAGCTATCAATCACACCACTCAAATGATATGAAATTATTACCAATCTTATTTCAATTGTTCACTAGATTAATGACATCATCATGTACAATATGTCGTACAATTTTCAATATCAAGTTATCTAATAACTTACTTTGGATGTACATATTGTAGAGTCTAAACTAATGTATTGTAAACTTGGTAGAACCTACACAATTCAAAGGTTTATCTGATTGAACATCCCACTCAACATTGCAAAGACTACATTAAAATGTCAACCCAAGGTTTGTAAACTTGTGATGGTTCTACACTATATGTGCCTTCAGAGACTCAAAACTACCTAAGTTATCATATTCAAGATGTTCTACTTGCTAAAAACTCACAAAATTGCAAAAGAGTAAAAGAAACAAACTAATGCTAATGGCTATAGGTGCCTACAACTTAAATTGCAACTAAAATGTTGCTAATAAGATATTACTGTATCAACTCAAAACTAATCAAAACTAACAACTCAGTTAATTTAACCTCCGAATTACTACTGGTTAACCATTATATGCATACCCTTGAGAATTCATTACCAATAAGCAAAGTATAAGATTCTAGTTTAACTTGCATGTAGTTCATGAACTAATGATAAACAAAAAATAACTATTAAACAAAAATAAACAACTTAAAAATGAAGTGAAGAACAATTACTTTGAGTAGGCTGCTCAAGTGTTTTTTTCACTTAACTGGAACCAAATCTAACTAAAAAATTCTATGCATCCATGTGAATTTGACTTCATTCATTGCATATCATGAGAAATTACATAAGATATTCTTCACAGATTGTATTCAATGAAAAATCATTCTGAGTATCCATCATGTCTTGGAATTGAAAATAATTGATAATGAAAGACTAAAAAACCAAATCACTTATCTAAGGGCTCAACCATTGGCTATATACAAGAATGAGGGAGTCTTATTCTAAGCAACAACTAACTACAATCATTAACTTTCACTCCTAGATATCAAAGCATATAATTAAGATTGAGTTGTTCAAACCATAACTAAAAAGAAAGAAGAATCCTAATAGAACTGAAACTCTATAAAATGGGATTGTATGTAAAACACACAAACATTTGTCAAAATCCTATCAGTAAAGGAGTTATTCTTTTCCAATGCTTATTAACTTGTTATAATGATGCACATTCAATCTCCATCAGGTGTCTTTAAACACACAAACATTTGTCAAAATACTATCAGTAAAGGAGTTCTTCTTTTCCAACACTTATTAACTTAGTTATCACATTTAGCTTAATCTAGAACTCCCTTGTTTTGCTATCCCAGTCTTCCTTTTGCTACGAGTTATAGCTTCCAATTGCTACATGTAGCTACAGTTCCTCCTTGGCTGCAAAAGGTTAATTCACAAAGCACGTGCACAAGACTATCTACCATAATTAAAACATAGAATTCCTTCCACATTTCATGCATACTCACATATAAACCATGCTATACCATTATGTCATAACCATATTTCCATCATTATGATTTAGGTCCAAGTATGCATAATAAGTATGGAAAGATAGCATAATATATGAGTATTGTTTAGAAGGTATATCTAAAAGTGTTTGAAAGTATGCATGAAAGTAACAAAAAATAGGCTAATAACAAAACCCATCACATATGACATTAATCCATGATATCACAACCACATTTTCTTCAAAGAAAGACAATCTGATGGATATGCAAAAATCAATAAAAAGAAAACACATACCATACTTTCTACTATTTTCAGTATCAAGTTATCAAATCAAATATTTCGCTCACTTCAGATGTACATATGACATTAATCCTCGGTAACAAAACCACATTTTCTTCAAAGAAAGACAATTTGGTGGATATGTGGAAATTGATAAAAGATTGAGTATTAAATGGTAGTCGACATGTAGTACTTTGAAGCATTGAAAAGATAGAGAACTAAATGGATTGTTGTAACTTAATCATTATCAATGTCCACTAATAAGTCACAATAAAATTATAAATTTCACTCACTTATGATCATAACTATATGTTGATAATTAGTCTTAAAAGCCATATTTTTATATTGAACAAAGCAAAAAGGATTTACAAGAATGGAGCCACGAAAATTATTTTAATTTAAGTAGCTGAAGATTGAAGTACATAGCCAGCCTAGCTAAAAAGCCACTAACCATGACAAAAAACCAGTCATAAAATATATATTGTAAGAGTTGTACAATAAAATATAGACATAATTCATTTCTAAAAAAATCTGTAACAATAGCAGAGGCCCTGAACCAGGTGTTTGAGTAGTTGGTGAATTGAATTGAACAAAGTAAGAGCATATAAGAAAAGGGAATCACACAAATCCTTCCACAAAAAATACAGACTATGTAATAATTCATTTGTTGTATCACACAATAGGCCACACCCCATAACAACTAGGGCAAGAGATTGCATTGTAGAAGCAGCCAATTCAACTTTGGGAAAGATTCAACCAACGTGCGCTAACCCAAATTCAAAATTGTAATGCTCAAGTGTCAACTCCAATGAAGAAAGAGAGTAAATGAAAGGCTGAAAATAACATATTGTCAGTGTCTTCACCAAATCTTTATCCAACAAAATGTCCTGCAATTGGACAAGAAAGAAAAATCTACCTCAGAAAATAGAGCATGAGGTTTGTTCTAAAGCCATTCCCTACCCACAATTATTCTTATAGTCTCCTCAACTTGCACACAAGGAATAGTAAAAACCATACCCAAATTTTGCCTATCGTATGCATCATTGCTTCTTTTCTCCCAAAAATATTTGGGTAGCATGACACGCCATGAAGACTCCATAATATCACAGTGAAATTGTGAATAGAGAAGAAAGAAAGCAAAGCCAAATTTATTATAAATGATATGAAGAACATCAAGTTGGTGAAGTATATATAGAATGAAGACATCAATACTCAACACTTGAACATTTAATTCACCACTTGAGGTGAGAATATTATTTCAAAAAAATTGAGTCATGACTAAGTGATTTAATAAATAATAAAATTCCAACCATTGATATTTTCAAATCTAATGGTTCTAGCATTATTCGGGAGGTTTGAATTTACAAGTCTAGTGCTTTAGACATTTGATTTTGGAATGCAACTACATCCGTCCACAAAACATTCATCGAATGGTTATATTAATTTTCTAATTCGATGTGACAATATTATTTTGCAAAAATTGAGTCATGACTTTAAATGATTTAATAAATATTAAAACATCAACCATTGATATTTTCAAATCTAATGGTCCTAGCGTTATTCTAGAGATTTGAATTCACAAGTCTAGTGCTTCAGACATATGCTTCGTGAATGCAACTACAACCGTCCATCGACATTCATCGAATGGTTATAATAATTATTTGGCTTCAGACATAGTACTTTGCTCAATGGCTCACTTGAAACTTCTAGTAAGAACTTATAATAATATGTTGACACTTGTCGCCATTCTAGACACTTTATGAAGGAATTTGGATGCGTGGAAAATTTATCCCAAAAATAGAACAATATATAGCATTTGATATTTTCACCACCCATGCTATGATTTTTTATTAGCATTACCAATTGATTTGGCCAATGAATTTTTTTATTGGTTTAAAATTATGTTTAATTTGCCAATGAATTTTTTTTATTGGTTTGAAAATAGGTTTAAGCACCAATGAAAATATTTTTTGGTTTGAAAATAGGTTTTAATCACCAAAAAAAATATTTTTGTTATGTTTTGAAAATAGGTTTAATTCGCACACAAAAATATTTTATTGGTTTGAAAATAGGTTTAATTTGCCAATGAAAATATTTTATTGGTTTGAAAATATGTTTTAATCACTAGTGAAAATATTTTATTGGTTTAAAAAAAAATACAATTCACCAAGATTTTCCACAGACTTCTAGCAATTATAAAAGATTTTCCAATTGAAATTTTTTTCCCAAAAAATGAAAAGATTTGCCAATAAAATTAATATTCTTTTTTAGGAAGTATACAAGATTTGCTAGGTTTTTACACCTTATCCAAGGGGGGTTCATAAAGTTATCACTACCCTTGTTTAAGTCCAATCATCTTTTAAGAACTCCAAAACCAAATATTCATATCAATCATCTAATCTCACCTCACACATTGTCTACCAAGGTCTTGAAACTTTTGTATGCCTATCACAAGAAGCTCATGGAAACCCATCAAATTGATTCAAACATAAAGGAAACACTATTATCAATATGATTTTGGTATGCTTCCTCATCTATTCATCCCAAGTGTATACAAAACACCCAAACCATATTCTTCAAAGGTTATTCGTATTTTAAAATATAACACTCAAGGTTCCTCTGAGCTATCACCAAAAAAATTGCAATAAATACAACAATACCATGAAGTGATGAAAGTCATAGAAAATATTCTTGCTTTAGATCCCAACCACTATTTTCTTATGCTAGCTCAAAGGGTGCCAAGTTACCCTTTTATTTTGACACCACCTTTCTCAAGGAGCAAGGTCCTATAACTGCCACTTTATCAAAAGACTTAAGGGAAAAAAGTTCATCAAATATACCAACCACAAATTTCCATATAACAAAATCAATCAATGCTTCCATACTATAAGTATCCATCCCCATCGCTTCAAGTCAACCCTCCATACCTCCATTCAACACCCACTCATCAACCTATGCTTTTAAATACATGAATCTTCTCTTTCAACAATCCATGCCATCTAGTCATGTCATACACCCATTCCCATAATTAACCCTCAAATATCCTCATCCATTTCATATTTAACTCCAAAGCCTCTACATCTACTATACCAATGAACACATATATACCCAAAAATTACAATCCTATAAATTACCAATTTGATTCATCTAACATTCCAAAAAACCAACTATATATTCCTTCAAATATTAATGCCCAACCTTTTATCAACATATCCACCTTGGTACCTACACACAATTTGGCACAAAAAAATTAGATCCTACAAAAGAAATTATTCAATATTAAAATGAGACGCACCAAGACAGATTATATGCTTGAAGATGTATGTCCCTATCCTTTTGATAGATCTATCCCAATGATACCTTTTCCTCATTATTTAGAAATGCCCAAATTTGACAAGTATAAATGAAAAGGTGATCCACACAAACACATTTAGGAATTATACATAGCTTTTCTTGAGATTTCCTATAATGACACATATTTAATGTGTCTCTTTCCCCAAAGTTTAGGAGGTCAAGCTATTGCATGTTTCTCTCATCTAACCCATGGGATTAAATCCTTTTAGGAATTCATGGGAAATTTTATTACTCATTTTTCTTATAACATCGAGCATGAAATATCTATGATTGACTTGTACAATGCACAACAAAAAAATAGAGAATCATTTGTTGTCTTTTTACAATGATGGAGGAACATGGAAAGAAAATTCCTATGGCCTATCCCAAAAAACAACTTGTGCACAAATTTTTCCAAAATATAAACCAAGAAATATGATTTCACTTGGAAGTTTAATGTGTCAATACAATTAATGAAATTATAAAAAAAGGGACAACTATCTAGAAGAATCTCATTGCTAAGGGTCTTGTCAAAACTTATAAAAAATCAAAGATAATGGTTCACAATCTAATGACAAGCATGGTGAGATAGATGCAAAATTTGTCTAAAATGTACAACCATCATTAAACATGTAGCCAAAAAATTAAATTATGACCCTTTGTAGAGGAACACATAGGTAGAACTCCACTCCAAGATAAAAATACACTCCCCTAGGAGTTCTAATCGAATTTTCCTTAAGAAAATTGGTCGAGTCTAACATTATCAAGCTACCTAAAGTCATATAATATGAAGAACCATAGTTAAAACCCACATGGTATAAAGAGAATGAATATTGTGAATACCATAGGGTCAAAATCCATAAGACTCTTGATTGTATGAAATTAAAAGAAAAATCATTTTTAAGGATCTTATTGACCGAGGTGACATTACCATTGAAGGTCATCCCAAAAATTCGTCTAATAATTATCCTAACATACACAAGGATCTAATTCTCGAACATGGTAAAGAAAACACCTCCAATAAAGGAAATATATAAAACAATTCCAATCATGACTCTACTTCATATGACTTCATTATGGTTTGTATAAAAGAAACCAATACTCATGTCACCATCATATCCATACAAACAATACTTTTGAATGTGCAATCACCAAATTTTGTGGTATAGTAACTCTCTAAGGTGTTCAATCTAGATCCCATCCTTAATTTGAATATAGCCTCTTAGAAAATCTAGGAAAAAAACCTACACAAATCTCCATTTTGAAACTTCTTTGTACATCCCATGCACATAAGGAGATTCTTGAAAAGCACTCCAAAAGTATTTTGTACCCACTAAAATAAATACTGATTATTTTTTAGGCCTGGTAGGACACATTGCCTCCCCCAATCATCTGGTATTCATTGAAAAAAGGCATCCTAACCACCAATCCATCCCATAATGAAGCTCTATACCTAGAAGTTTTCATCCAAAAACATAAAATAAAAAAAAGTATTGATAGATGGTGGAGCAACCTTGAATATTTGTACTCTTAAATTAATAAAACAATTAGAGTATTTTTATGGCATCATAGATTCACATAGACATATCACTATAAGTATGAGGGAATAATAAAATTTCCCATCCAAGTTGGTCTCACTGTAATAGATACTACCTGTCAAGCCTTGGACCTATATCTCCCTTATAACATTCTCCTAGGCCGCCCATGGATGCATGCCATGTAGGTCATACCCCACATACCACTAGTGCTTTAAATTCCTCTACAATGGTATTGAAGTAACTATTTATGTAGATCCTCACTCTTTTATATAGTGCACAAACATGGAAGGAATATATCGTAAATCTAACCAAGTACCTAATAATGATGAAAAACCATCTTCATAATCATATTTGGAATCATCCACCCTATTTGCATCATCCAATTCAAACATCACCACCCTTGAGATCAAGGTCCAAATTAATGACACATGATGTAGAGAGTATATAACATGAAATGATCCTTCTATATAGGGAATCTTTCATATTTACCAAGATCATACAACAAGCCCCAATTAACCCAAAAAATATCTACAATTGTTATCAAATGCAAACCCATGACATTTTCACATTAGGGAGAATTGAAGAAAAATCCATAGAAGACATCTCCACATGATTGTATAAAGAAGAAAAAGACCTAGCTATCTTACCAATAAATAAGTATACTAAAGGCCTTTGTATAATTAAGAATATGGGATATAAAGGTCAAGAAAGTCTCAGAATTCATGATCAAGGAGCAATAGATCCCATAATTGTGACTACAAGAGTTAAATCTGAAGGGGTTGGGTATAGGCCATCAAAAACCATGTCTTTGGACCTTGAGTGCATCCCCAACAAGGTAGCCAAAGATTTTATTGTGGTTGAAACTACTAATGAGGGTACCTTTGATGACTCCATGCATATCATCAAACTATTTAAAGAATTATCCATTTGTACCTTATCTTCCATATCATTCACTTCTACATCAAATATAAAGAACTTCCAATTGCTTATCCCCAACTAATAGATTGGTACCAACAAGGACCTCTAGTGCTAGACACATTTCAAAACAATGAAGCTATCATAGAACTTATGGGGCTTCAAGACCATATACCGTTAAGAAATCACAAATCTAGTTTTGTTATAGAGCTTGATTTCATAGCATACTTTGGCGAGAAGGCCAATCCTTCAGTCACAAAAGTAAAGAAATAAAAATAATAAGACGATACCCTAAGTGAAAACTATAATATGGGGCCATCAAATCAAAATAAATGAAAAATAAAGGATGCATATAAAGGTGAAAACCTCTCTAAGGTGTTTGAGGATGGAATATTTGACCTTCCCATCATTTCTAAATATCAAGAGAGATCTCCAATATTGGTTGAGGAATCGCAAAAAAAATGTTAGTACAACACATAATTGCAAGATCACATTTTCATACTATCACTATCACCTTAGGAGAAAAATGAATTCATATAATTCTTCCAAAGGCATAATATAAAATTTATTTTTTCTTATGCAGACATGCCTAAAATTGATCCCTCTTTGGTAGTTCATCACTTAACAGTTTTTCTAGATGTAAAATCGATAAAATAAAAAACTTCGTAAGATACATCCCCAAATAGTATTATTGATCAAAGTTGAGCTACATAAGTTGTTAGATGTTAGATTCATTTGACCCAATGATTATCCAAAATTAGTATCTAATTTTGTCCCAGTGGCTAAAGTTATTGGGTGAATTCACATATGTATACACTTTAGAGATTGAATAAATCCTACCCAAAAGATGACTTCCCATTACCCAATATAGACATCATTGTAGACTTAATGGCTGGTCATAAAATACTTTCCTTAATTGATGATTTTTTAAGATACAACCAAATATGCATTGCCCCTAAGGATTAACACAAAACAACCTTCACATGTCCTTGGGGAACATACTATTGGAAAGTGATGCCTTTTGGCATAAAATATACTGGAGCCACATACCAAAAAGTAATGATAGTGATATTTCATGACCTATTTCATACTATCATGGAATATTACGTAGATGATCTATTGGGGAAGCTCATCACAAGAGAAGACAACTTGAATGTACTTGAAAAAATCTTTGATAGGATAGAAAAATTTATCAAGTGAGGCTAAATTCAGTGAAGTATGTTTTTGGTGTGACTTTAGGGAAATTGATGGGGTGGATTATTTCTTGCAGAGACATTAAGTTTGACCTAGCCAAAGTAAATGCAATAGTTTGAATTCCTCCCACTTACTAATCTAAAACAATTATGTAGTCTCTAGGGTAAACTCCAAGCAATCCGATGTTTCATTGCCCAACTGGTAGACAAGTGTCATCTTTTCTCACATCTTCTACACAAGAGTGTCACATTTAAATGGGATGAGAAATATCAACACTTGTGTGTTCCAATAGTTGAAAGACTATCTCACTTCACCTCTACTATTGATGCCAACAATCTAATGAATTTTTTTCTATTATATTTCTTTGCCACCATAGTTGCATTAGGTGCTCTTCTTGCACAACATGATGACATAGGGAGAGAAAGGGAAATATATTACATTAGCCATACATTGGTAGGATATGAGCTCAACTATACTCCAATAAAATGAGCATGCTTAATTTTCATCTTTGTCTCAAAAAAATTGCAACACTATTTGCTCAGTCACTAGACAAAGCTCATTTTAAAGCTCGATCCATTAAAATACCTCATGTCTAAGGCCACACTCATAGTAAAAATAAAAAAAAGGGTCATAATATTAAGTGAATTTGATATTGAATATGTGGACCATAAGGCTATCAAGAGACAAGTTATTGTTGATCAATTAACAGATACACTAGTGAATGCATATAATCTCCTTGTTTCATAATTTCTAGATGAAGCAGTATTCACCATCATTCTAACAAACTTGTGGAAATCCTACTTCGATGGCTCTTACACCCAACATGGTTTAGGAGTGAAGTCATTTTTGTGACTTCACAAGGAGATTTCATTCCAAAGGTATATTGATTATCTTTTCTATGCACAAACAAAATTTCCAAGTATGGAGCTTTAATTATAGGGCTTAGAATGACCACTCAATGACACAAAGGAAATTCAAGTCTATGAAGACTCACAATTGGTCATAGAATGAGTAAATGATGAATATCAAATAAAAGATGACAAATTTCTCCCATACAAGAGGATGGTTGACAACTTTAAACAATACTTCTAAAGGATTTCTTATGAAAAAATAATGAGGTTGAACAATAAAGGCACTGATGCCATAGCCATTGTAGACATCTAAAAATGACTAATGCTATAATGCCCAATCTAGAATAAATAACTAAATAACCAAAATTTAATAAAATTAAATTTTTTATTCTTACGCTTAATTAATAAATCTAATATAGTTAGAGTGTTAAGAAGGATTGATAAATAGAACCATACGATTTCAACATAAAAATTTATCTAGCATGTTATTTATTTTCGTAGTGATATATTTACAAGGTGGCAATTTTCTTGTGAAACAAAATACTTTTATTATTACAAAGTAAAGATATCTAGTTACTGTCCTGAATAATAGGTGTTTTCTGATGTTTTCTCAGGCATAACAAAACTGTATGTAAAAAAACTCATTTCCTTGAAACTTGAAACAATGTTTAATGCAACATTATTCCATAACACTATTAAACAATATTTACAAGAGTAAAAAATCTAAACACTAGTATTTCTTTTCTAACAATAGGGAAACTGCAAACTAAATGATACTCAACATCATATAAAATTAACAAAGAAAAGAAATTTCTTTTAGCCAAAATTATTCCACAATATCCAAATCATTCTTTAAACCTGCAATCACAAAATATAGCAGCCCATTCCTACTCTCCTCCCAACTGTAGGACTGTACAGTCCACCCCTGAGTGAGAGATAAAGTCCATATGCACAATATAGATAAACTGAACAAAAAAATCTCAAACATTGACTCACTCACAAAGAAACCACACATGAGATTCTTGCAAAGGGGGAGAAGGGGGATTCCATTCCCTCTTGGGGATCAACACTATATCTCCATAAACATTCAATTCCATCTTCAACATATAACCTTCTTCTTCAACACTCCCAATCCAAAAATCCTTCACAAACAACCACTCCACAATCCAACCAACACCCAATCCTCTCACTCACAATACCTCCAAAACCAACCACTCCATATTCCATCCAACACCCAATTTTCCCATTACCACACTGTATACACATTTATTACTGTGATAGGTTGAATCTAGGTGTTAGAAAATGAATAGCAAACAAAAGAGTGCAAAATAACACTAAAAATGACCTAGACCTCAAGATTAGCCTAGTTGGATTCAATACAAAGTAACAATGACAAAATGAAACTTTATACCTTGTCTTGAATCGATCCTTTGGTTGGCCCTTCGATATTTGGTGTTGTATGCTTCTTAGATGGCACAAGATGCAAGCTAGATGATGATATGATAATGGATGAAAGTGGATGGAAGTGTGAAAATGGCTAAGTATGGTTTCTAGAATTTTTTTGCAAGAGTTTGGCTACAATGCATAATCTCCCCAAAATGAGAGAAAAAAGGGGGTATTTATAGAGATTTTGGAAATCTCTAGAGAAATGGACGATCAAGATTGAGCCACCAAGATCAAGATGTAGGGCTAAAGTGAGTTGAGAATTCACAAGCCCTCACATCTTGACATGTGGCATACGATATGACTTAAAAATGGGGATGTGTACATGAGGTGGATTGGTAGTACATGACATGGATGGGGTACATAGTACCTTGGGATTGGGACAAGATCTCCTCATAAAGGAGGTACTTGTCCCCATGTGGGTGAGAGGACAAGTGGGAAATTAAAAATTCCTCAAATATTCTCATGGGGATGAGAGAAAGAATTTAAAATTCCTTTAAACGCATTGGGGGATTAAATGTGAATTAAAAATTCACATGGTGAATGGAGATGCCTTTTTCAAAAAGAGAAAGATTTTAATGAAGTTGACTAAAGACACATTCCATAAATGATATGGGGATTAGAGATGACCTAATTAGGTGATTAAGGTTGTGCAAGTATTTGATTAGACTAATTAAAGACTCATTAGAGGCAAGTGAGAAATGATGGAGGATGTGACCCTAATAATGATTAAGAGTGTGCACATCTTAATCATAAATTAATTATGACTAAGAAAGAGGGTTAGATTGCTAAGAGGGATTAGAGGTCAACTTGCAAAAGTTGGAGGATGTGACAGTGAGAGAGAAAATAAGGAATTTTAAAAATAAATTTAAAATTTCAAAAGATAATATGACTAAATTACATAAAGTGATGTATTTATTTAATTTAGAGAGGAAAGAGGGGAAAAGTATTTATTAGTTAAATACTTTGGGAAACCTTATGCAAGATACACAATATTAATTAAATGAATGATTTAATTAATACCGGCAAAGAGGACGATTTAAGGGAGCAGAGGGATGATTAAGAAGACGACTTTGACCATATGGAAGCGGTCAAATTTGGATGTCTACATTTTTCCCCTCTTCAAAATACTATTAGGATAATATGGTTTCAAAGAAAAATAAAATACAAACCACTCTATGGAAGAAGCGAGTGGAAAAGAGATGCCCCAGCATGGGAGAGAGATTATGAGCTACCCGAATAGAGTAGAACTAAAGGGGATGCCCTGATCCCGCAAGGGAAGGCTTATGACAGAAGATTGTGAGAGAATGGTAGGGTATTCCCCCTCGAGAAGGGGACGAGGATGGGGATGAAAAAGGGGGCCCCGAGAAACTTCTTGAAAGGATGAGGTGGTATATGTCGATGGAAAAAACACGAAAAATTGAGAAGATTGGCACTTGAACGGAGGAAAACGGGTTTACATTGTGGAAATGGCGGCCCCGGGAAGATAAAGGGATTAGGGAATTAGTTGAGGCTAAAAAAAGGTTAAATAAAAGGAAAAATTCCTTTTATTTGAAAAAGTGAAAAAATGGGGGAAAAAGCTATAAAAGGGGAGAGGTTATTTCTCCTCATTTGGACAGCTGTCAAGTGAGGAGAAGAGGGAGAAAAGGAGAAAGCAAGAGGGGGAAGACACGATGCCAGAGTATGATACTAAAATCATTCATTGAGGGGACGAGAGACGACGATTCTTCGAGGAGTGTGCTGTGCCACGTCAGGTTAGTGTGAAACCCTACTTTGTGATTTCGTTCAATTTGACTAATTTTTTTGCAAAAACAAAGCTATGGGTTTTGTGGGGGGGGGTCGGGATGAAAAATGGGTTAGCATGAAAAAAATAAAATAAAAATATTTTTGTAAAAAAAGGGGATGGGCGGTGGGAGAGCAAGACTAGGCTGGAGGGGGGCGTCAGTCGATCCTGGGCGGGTTCGCCCGAGCTCAGGCGAGTCTGCCCAGCTAGCCGGGGCAAGTCTGCTCAAGAGGGATGGGCTCGACCATGGGCTCATACGGTTCCGCCCGAGCTCGGGTGGGCTCACCCACAGGCTCGGGCGGGTTCGCTTGGGCTCGGGCTCGGATGGGCTTGGGTGGGTCCGCTCGGGCCTGGGCGGGCTCGCCCACAAACTCGGGCGGGTCCACCCATTCGCGGGGCGGGTCTGCTCGAGCTCTGGCGGGTCCGCCCAAGGGGCCGGGGTGAAGCTAGACTAACAGGAAAAAAAAAGCAGAAGATAGAAAAAAGGGGAAAGGGGATGGGGAAGGGAAATCCTGAGGTAGGAAAATGGGGGGAAACAATGCCAGAAGAAACTGACAAAGTGTTGTGGTGATGGATGCAGAAGGTGGAGAGTTTACGGATGCGAGAGAGACGGTCCCAGGTTTTGGTGAGATACATGGCGCAGATGACGGGTGCAGAGCACCAGAGACTGTCTGAGGCAGGATTATTGCATATGCTGACATATCCAACGATCAAGGCCCACAGGGCCATGCTGACAACTTTGATAGAGCGTTGGGACTCAAAGACATCAACATTCCACTTACCAACTAGGGATATGACGGTGACCCTAGAGGATGTTTGGCGGACTCTGAGGCTCCCTATAGCAGGGCTTGCAGTTAGCGAGTGCTGGTTAGAGGATGAGGCTCTAGATGAGTCCATGCAGGTGGTCTTTGGCAGTGATGATCTACCGATTTAGTGGGGGCAGTTGGATGTGGACAGGTGTCTGTCCTGCAGGGTGCCAGCTTTGTCTTTGTACTTAGCGAGACTGATTAGTGGGATCCTAGTACCAGACCGGAGTGGGTGATTCCTGCATCTCAGGTTCGTCGAGGTGATTCGACATATCATTGAGGGTCGGAAGGGGTAGTTTGCGTGGGGGACATGCATGCTGGCACAGTTGTATCGGGACATGCACCGGGTATGCTACCGGAGGGTGCTGAGCGTGGCTCATGTCACTCTACTACAGGTTTGGGCGTGGGATCACATCAGGGTGACTAGACCAATTATGCGCAGATTAGGAGAGCATGATGATAGAGAGGTTGTGGCCTGGGGGTGGGGAGCAGAGGTAGGAGTGATACTGCGGCATCAGGATGTGAGAGATGTAGACATATGGAGGAGATGGTTCGATGATGTGCAGGAGGAGATGATAGTGTGGCATCCTTATATGCTACAGTGCTTCAGGGGCTGGAGGGGTGATGAGGAGGAATACAATGATTACTTCTTCACACGCTGTTATATTGTTGGGCGGATTGTTCTTATAGTAGAGCTACATAGACCCGATCGGGTGACACGACAATTTGGAGTGAGATAGGATATTCCCGCAGGGTGGGTGAGATTCCAACGACTATCACAGGAGTGGCCATGGGGAGATCGACTGAGCCTGGAGGTAGTGTGGGAGGAGCTAGAGACATTACAGTTTATGCCATACCTAATAGACGGGAGGGGCAGAGGGATGTAGGGGGACAAATCGGTATTGACAGTGGTTCAGGTGACATCTACCACTATGGATTACCCTAGTAGTGCCGATTGAGGGAGCACTAGGGTTTGGGTAAGAGGATGAAAGACGGTTGAGGGCGGAGGGACCAACATGCCAAGGGCGATAGAGAGGAGGTCAGGCGAGGGGAGGACAATAGGTGGTGGGAGCAGTCGAGGAGCCAGGGAGGGCAGCTAGGAGAGGGAGAGAGGAGGCTCTTGGAGCAGCCGAGGAGCCATCTAGGGCAACCAAGAGAAGGAGATGATGACGCAGATCCCGAGGGGATGAAGCAGAGGAGGGAGAGGATGAGGTTAGGGCTGGAGCATAGTAGGATATGGGGTCAGAGATTCAGGGAGAGAGGAGCCAAGAGGCAGGTGCATCCCTAGGAGGTTAGCAGCAAGAGAGAGGGGAGGAGGCTGAGACTAGCAGAGCGTGGGAGAGACAAGAGACATACATGGCCACAGGAGGGGATTAGAGACAAAGAAAGGAGGAGGGTGAGGTGAGCAGAGCACAGGAGAGGGTGATAGGGAGAGAGGGAGCCCCTTCAGTGATAGACGTGGATGCGATGGAGGCGTCAGCAAAGAGCGAGGGGTATGAGCCATGAGAGATGGACATTGACACAGATGTGTACGACCTTCGACCATTGTCGACAGTACCACCTAGAGGAGAGGATCCTGCAGTGGTGCTGAGAGGGACTGTAGAGAGACTGCACCTTAGTGAGCAGTGGTTACGACAGACAGAGGCAGAGCAGGTCAGATTAGAGGCAACGTTGAGTGAGTTATAGGCATGATTTTCCTAGGGTGAGAGATTATTCAGCCTTGGCCACACTGGTGTCAGATGCAGAGCGAAGATTGATGAGAGAGAGAGATGAGGCACGGGATGAGGCAGCTAACCTGTGAACAGAGATTGAGGGGTTGCGAGCGAAGGTGGCCAGGGAGCATGAGGAGGGAGATGCCACGAGATGGGAGCGAGATCACTTGGTGGCAAAGGTGGCGATATGATAGGCTATCAGAGGGGGGATAGGGCAAGAGCCATTAGAGACTGGGACAGGGACTGTCGGGGATACAGAGGATTTGCAGAGATAGCTACATCGGTTATGGAGAGAGAGAGCAGACTGGCACCAGGAGCGGGTTGAGCTCAGAGATAGAGTGGACTATCTAGAGCAGACAGCTGGGGACATGGGGTTGATGCAGCAGAGGGAGGAGGACACGCAGAGAGAGATGCACATGCTGTTGTCAAAGATAGATGTGGCATAGGTACAGGTGCAGGTCTTAGAGGGAGACAGGGATTTGGAACAGGCATGCGCTCAGGCGGCTAAGAGTGATAGGCTGGTGGTAGAGTAAGAGGTTCAGTCTCTCTGGAGAGAGAGGGATGTAGTGGTGTCACACGTGCTAGGTTTGCAACGAGAGCGAGATTCTGCCGAGTTGAGACTGTAGGCACCTCAGAGGGATAGGAATATAGTAAAGGCTCGGGCATAGGCCACAAAGAGAGAGAGATGCTGCAGAGGTACGGATGCAGATGTTGCAAGGTGAGAGGGATGTAGCAGTGGCACAGTGGCAGTTAGTGTAGTTCAGTGATGTGAGAGGGACAGATACAGAGGGGTTAGAGGGGGAGAGGGATGCTATAGTGGCTACCGAGGAGATGAGAGATCGGGTTTAGGTAGAGATGACATAGTTACGACTATCCTAGGAGGCCTGGGAGCAGGAGAGGAGATTGATCTCGAGAGATTGGGATATATATCGTCAGGAGTGAAATTTCGCTCGGGTTCAGGTTGCTGAGCGAGAGAATATGAGGGAGGCAGGATTTTGGATGGCCGCATATTACCATGCAGTTCCAGACCCGACCCAACGGCTGTTCCAGTATACTCGACATACACCACAGATGCCAGCGCCATTTCAGTCGCTGGGGACACAGACCTGAGGCTATAGTGATTCATCAGGTGTCACCCCAGGTAGGAGATCAGTACCTAATTCACCACAAAGATTGGATGTGGGTACCTCATTCAGGAGATGACATGATACCAATTTTTGATAGATGCAGGGTGGAGCATGTAGTACTTATCGACAGAGATCAGAGATGCTCTACATCTTTGGATTTTGTACCTTATTTGATGATGTATGAGGGCTATGTGATGGATACATGATAGATTTTCATGTATGATGGACATATGATGTATATTGTATTATTTTGATTATGATATGGGACAGTCCTTATTAACACTATGCAGTATGTAACCTTTTGTGATGGGTGATCCAGTTTATGTATGCACATGTATATGATATTTCCTGCTTATGTGGATGAAAACTTTGGTTTATGTATGCACATGTTTATGATACTACATTTTATGTGGATGATTGGGTTTATGTACTTGTGGAATATGGATGGTTTTATTAATGCAGATATTCACATGGTGATATGATGTATGCACATGTTGTATCTATGATGACTTATGTGTATGGATTCCTAGTTGATCTATTGACATGTATGCATATGTGTATGATGGATTATGTATGGATTATTTTATATATGCAGGATGTGATGTATTATGAGTCTGACACTTTGTGATGTAGGTTGCGATGTATGTGTGGTTCTAACATGTTGGGATGTAGGTGGCAATGTATGTGTGGTTAATAGAATGAACCTAATATGCAATAATGCTCTTGTAATTTATAGTGAATTAATAATGAAAGGAAATAACACATGGTCATAAGCGTTAATAAGAACTAACATGATAATGGGAGATGGGTATGTAGTGGTTGTGAAAAATGGGTGTAATTTGTCATCTATCAAAAAATTTAGTATCCTGAGAAGAATGGGAGAGAGCGGGATAAAGTATTTGCACAACCAAAATCATAGGGTGAATGCAATGCAATGGATGATGAAATGCAATCCTAATATGAGTCGCCATCTTTGGAGCACTGATTTTTGCTATAGCATAAGATACCAGATACCTTGATATATAAGACGAAGGCGAGTCGACATCCAATGCATGAAACAACATAACAAACAAAAAGGCTATCCCAACACCCCAAGGTCATGATGACCTTGGTCAGGCTAGGTATTGGGATAACCACAAACACACAAGGATACCCCAGCGTAACACAAGACCTTAGGGATCTTGGTGGGTACTACATGGGACAATCGAGAAGACAACAACAAAGAAAAGACTAAGATAAACCCCTATGTTGACTAGTCAAAGCACACCATGATATGATGGATCAAGGCAACCACGATAAGTGTTGATAGTGAGTTCAAATGAAAAAAAAATTCCAAAACATCAAAAGATCACAATCAATTTCAAAACATCCTTTTCCATAGGATCAAGGGGATGGATGGGGTTGATGAGGTCTGCTAGGAACGATACATCCTGTTAAGACCGATGATGGATACTAAATTAGAATGACCCAGTTTGATGCCAGATATTTTTCATTAACCAAATATCTTGATAATAGGGGAGTTTAATTGAGAATAATGAGTTAGATAAGGACACAGACTGACATATCCTACAGACCTAGGGGCTTGGGGGCCGATTAGAGATTAGCCTTGCCTACGTGAAAGCGCAAATCCCTCGTAGTTCATGAAAAGACTGTGGATAAAGCGGAAAGATGACGGTGAAGACATGTGATAGAAAACCAACACGTGATGGTTAGAATACCTTGAGGGCAGATCAAATGATCAGCCTTGCCTACGTGACAGTGCAGGGGCAACGTAGTTCGACCGACAACTTGACAGGATGAGATCTAGATGAAGACCGACATGACGGATGATCCTATGCGATAACATAGACTAACTGACGATGTGATGAATGTCATAAGCTCAAAGTGGGATACTGAAAATCTCAGAATGGAGGGATAGGCTAGACGGGTCATCCACTGCTCAATCAAAATATACCAAGCGGCCAAGGATGGGATGGGTGAGGACGATAGTGCGGATGAAAGCATAATATAACTAGGATGATAGGTAGATAATGATCAAGCCCTCTACGAATGATGCCTATTACCAGGTTTTCACCATCCATACTTATCCAGGGTGCCTCCAAAAGGTGGTTTTCACCATAGGACGAACTTATTTCTCTTTACTATTTTTTGATTTTTTTTTTAATATTTTTTTTTTGATTTTTTGATAGGTGGGGTACCAAGTGGACTTAGGTGTAGAACTTCTTCAGATGCATAATGTTGATGGGTTCTTCAAAGGGATCTCCTTCAAGAGTAGTCAACCTGTATACCCCAGATCCATATTTGGCGGTTATGATATAAGGCCCCAGCCAGTTTGGCTCAAATTTTCCTTTCTTGTCTCGGTCTTGCTGAGTAGGCTGATTCTCTTTGAGGATGAGATCACCGACCTTAAACTGTCGAGGGTGAACCTTCTTGTTGTAGTGATGCTTAAGGCGATTCTGGTATGCTTGTAGGTGATCGTAAGCTTTGATTCTTCTTTCATCAAGTAACTCTAGTTGTGCAAGCTGTGCAACACGAACATCCTCCTCACTGATAAGAGTTTTTAGGGAAATTCTTAGTGATGGGATCTCAAATTCAATTGGAAAGATGGCTTCGGTGCCATAGACTAAAGAATAGGGAGTGGCCCTTGTAGGGTGCAGATGGAGGTACGATATGCCCAGAGGCCGGGATGAATATGGAGGTGCCAATCTTGACCGGTGTTATTGACAACCTTTTTAAGGATGCAAATGAGGGTCTTGTTGGTTGCTTCTACCTGACCATTACCCTGGGGATAATAAGGTGTTGACCAATGATGCTGGATATGAAAAGTATCGTAGAGGTGTTTCATGGCTTGGTTTTTGAAGGGTTTTCCATTATCAGAAAGGATGGTGGATGGGATACCATATCTGTAGAGAATATGGTAAAGGATAAACTTTGAGATCTGAATACCGGTGATCTGTGAGAGTGGCATGGCTTCCACCCACTTAGTGAAGTATTTAGTGTCAGTGATTATGAATGTATGGCCATTGGATGATGGTGGGTGAATCTTTCCAATCAAGTTGAAACCCCATTGAGAGAATGGCCATGGTGTCAGGAAGGGTTGAAGGTCCTATGCTGGAGCATGAATAAAATTTGCATGTTGTTGGAAAGGAAGGAATTTCTTCACAAATTCACAAGCGGCATGCTCTAATGTAGGCCAATAATATTCTGCCCAGAGAATCCTTTTGGCCAAAGCCATACCATTTGAATGAGCCCCGCAAATACCCGTTAGTGCAGTATGGGCTTCAATCTCATTCAAACATCTAAGGAGGATTCCATCATACCCGCGATGATAAAGCGTATCACCGACGATGATGAATCGGGAAGAGCGATAAATGAAGGATTTATGTTGATTGTGTGTAAGATCTGGGGGTATAATATTATCATGGAGATAGGTATATATATCCTGATACCAGGAGGAGGCAGGACCTACGATATCACACACCATATTAGCATCAAGAATATCATATGCTGGGATTAAAAGTTGTTCGACCAAGAACTCACATTCCGTCCGATCTCTAGGCATGTCAATGAGGGAACCGATAATGGCCATTGCATCTACTGCTTTATTCTGTACCCTAGGAATCTGGTCAAATTTTATGCAGGTGAAGTATTTCTTGAAATCATCCACCATGCGTTTATAGGGTAGCAACTTATCATCCTTTGTTAGGAATTCATCGTTAACTTTCTTGATGACTAATAATGAATCACCGAAGACTTTCAAGTGAGTTATATGCCATTGTTTTGCAATTCGGAGGCCGTGAGGAGGGCTTCGTACTCTGCAATGTTGTTGGTACATGGGAATGCTATCCTGAATGATTTTGGAATGTAGTCACCTTGAGGGGTAATTAGTAAAATCCTTGCGCTTGATCCATTATGCGTGTACGAGCCATCAAAATATAGTGTCCAAGCTGGTGCTTCTATAACTGTGTAGAATTCTTCATCTAGAAATTCAGTGTCCAGAGGGTAAGCATCTACTAATGGTGCCTCGGCCAACTGATCAGCTATGACCTATCCCTTTATGGCTTTCCGTTCCACATACTCTATGTCAAATTCGCTTAGGAGCATGACCCACTTGGCCATGCGGCCAATCAGAGTGGTTCTAGATAACAAATACTTTAGTGGATCAATTTTAGCAATTAATTTGACTAGATGGCTGAGCATGTAATGTTAGAATTTTTGTGTGCTGAAGACTAGTGCAAGGCAGGCCTTTTCCATGGGAGAGTAGTTTAATTCATAGCCGACCAATGTCTGACTGATGTAGGAGATCACCCTCTCTTTCGATGATTCATCATGTTGTGCCAACGATGCCCCCAATGCGACTAAAGTGGCAGAGATATACAACAAGAGGGGTTTCCCTGGAATGGGTGGCATCAAGATCAGAGGATGAGCTAAGTATTCTTTGATCTTATCAAAACCTATTTGACACTGTTGGTTCCATTGGAAGGTGGAATATTTCTTTAGGAGATGAGTGAATGGATGACACTTATTCGCGAGTTGGGCTATGAACCGATGGATGAATTGCATCTTCCTTTGGAGGCTTCTTAACTATTTCAGATTGTGTAGGGGTGGCATGTCTAGAATAGCCTCCACCTTGGTGGGATCAACTTCAATACCTCTTTGGGAGACTATAAAACCCAACAGTTTTCGTGACATAACCCCAAAGACACACTTTTTTGGATTTAGCCGCAACTTGTAATGCTCCAACTATTCAAAGATATTTTTCAGGATGGTAGGATGTTCTGCTCGTGTCCTGGATTTCCCTAAAAATCTATCGACATAATCCTCCATGATGATATGGATGAGGTCATGGAAGATGACCATCATTTCCTTTTGATATGTTACCCCTGCATTTTTGAGACCAAAGGGCATAACATTGTAACAGAAAGTACCCCAAGGTGTTCTGAAGGCGGTCTTGTGTTGGTCCTCAGGTGCAATTCAAATCTGATTATAACCAGAGAAGCCATCCATAAGGGATAGCATCTCATGTCCTGCTATGAAGTCGACCAACAAGTCACTGTTAGGCAGAGGGAAGTCATCTTTTGGGAAGGCCTTGTTAAGATCCTTGAAGTCTGTACAGATCTGAATTTCTCCATTTGGTTTGGAAACTGGTACTATATTGGAGATCCACTTAGAGTAGTCAATTGGTCTGATAAAACCTGCATCTAGTAACTTCTCCAATTCCTTCTTAACTAATAATGCGACCTGCGGATGCATCTTGCAAAGCTTCTGTTTGACAGGTTTGGTGTCTGGGCGAACATCTAGATGATGAACCACTAAGGCGGGGTCTAAGTCCGACATGTTTGAATATGACCAAGAAAAGTTAATGATTCCCTCTTGGAGTAGTTGCATGATGACTAGATACTCTTGCTCTGAGAGTGACTTAGCTACATAGGTGATCTTAGGATTTTTAGTAGTACCCATATTAACTTCTTGATTTTCTTGGATTAGAATAGATGAGCGAGCAGATAACTAAGCTCCTACAAGGGGAAGATGAACATCTCCATCTTCTAGCACCTCCTCGAGGTTTTCACCATTGGATGCGTCCTTTATTTTTACTTTTTCAAGGTCAGGAAGTGCCTCAGGGATGTTTTCACTAGGTGGCTGCTTTTTATTTTTCTTATTCTTATTTTTGCGACTGGAGTGTTCATCCTCCCCCAATCCCATGAGGTTGACATATGTATCCATAGACATATTGACCGGTGTGCTATTACGTAGGTCCCAATCAATGAGCTCAGGGTGGCGAAGGGATAGGCTAATGGTACATACGGATAGGCATTCGAACATGGATGATAGGTCAGTGTGATTGACATCATCATATGCACATATGATGGATTCCTCCTCTGGTATGTCTTCCAATGAGACATTGTCCAAGGTGACACTATTGGAGGTATTAGACGATGTTGCAAGACCTTTCTACTTTTTATCATATTCGATGCCTATGTTCTTTGGCAGCTTTGATGTATCAATAGATTGCAACCGCCCTTGTTCTTCTTTACCTAGGCCCCTACCTTGGTAGTTATACTTTTGTGCAAACTTAGCTGACCAAGGATATGCTTCTTGAAAATATTCCTTTAGAGGGGGATCTAGTTGGGGTTCTTCTTGGTATACCCATTGACTTATATCCTCTTATGGTGCATCTATCTTGATACTAGGGGACCTGAAAGTGGTGGTAGGGATGTTTTTACCATTGACAGTGATAGTCTTGTCTTCCTTGGGAGTAGCATGTGAAGGTTGACCATACTCATGTGGTGATGGTGACATGGTTGCTATATTAAGAGCAGTATGCATTTCGTATTCACCACACCCCTTGTCAATGATCTAGAATTTTGTGACTGTAGGATCAGTGGTGGAAGATGGAGTGGTTGTCATGGTGGAGGGTGGATTAGCGGATGATGACTGAGATGCCCCCATTTCGACCCCGGGACAATAATGTAAATGGGGAAAGGAAACTTCTAAAGTGTGACAATATTCAAATGGTTGGGGGTCAGCATAGATGGTGACTTCCTGTCCATTGATCGAGAATTTTAGGCACTTATGGTACGTGGAGGGGACAACTTGCATAACATGGAGCCATGGGTGGCCAAGGAGGAGATTATATGGCAAGTCTAGATCAAGGACATGACAGGTAGTGTATTGAACCACGGGTCCCACTTGGATAGGAAGACTGATAATTCCCTATGAATTCCTTGCTGCATTATCATAGGCCTTGATTGTGATGATCTGATTACTTAAATCTACTTGAGTATACCCCACTTGTTTTATGAATTTTAGAGTACATAAATTGAGGGTAGAGCCATTATCTACCAAGACCCTTTTTATCTTATGACGGGCGACCACGACTTCGATATGCAACCTGGGCGATTATGATTGACATTGATGTTTGGCATGTCATTTTGGCTGAAGTGCAATTCATAAGATAAAGCCAGGTGACCTACCAAAGCTTGGAATCATGTAGGATCAATATCATTAGGCACATGGGTTTCCTGCAGGGCTTTGTTGAGGATTTCTTGATGTACAGGAGAAGACTTAAGCAAATCCAAAATGGAGATATGAGCAGGGGTCTTTCCTAAGTGATCAAGGATGTTGTACTGGGAGCTTACAGGAGTTGATTGGGCAGGTGCGGAGGTTGCAGGGATAGTGATGCAGGCTCGCCATGTAGTAACAACACACTGAGGGTCTTTGGCCTTGACATGTATCATGGATACATGGGGTTCTACCTGCTCAATGTAATGAATAATACCCTCGTAATTGAGGGGTACATTCTTATAGCTCACGTTATTTGTGCTGTTGTCTTAGGGATTACTATTGGAGGTGCTCGGGCCTTGATTATGGTTTGGAAATGTGTTTTGATATATCTACAATTGAGCATTGGACGACGAAGCTTGACTGGGGTCAACCTTGATATCACCTCGATCAATGAGATCTTGGACGTAGTTTTTCAGACCCTAACACTTATTCAAAGAGTGTCCTTTGATTTTATGGAACTCACAATATTCATTTTCCCTAAACCATGAAGGCTTGGCCTTGGATTCATCAAGTGGCTTGGTGACAGGATACGTGATTAGATAATTGATCCATAGCAATTTATTGAAGACAACACTCAGGGGTTCTCCTAATTGAGCATACTGACGTTTAGCATTCCCTTGGTTGTTCTGATTTGACTGTTGAGGAGGACGAGGTGCCCCTTGTGGTACAGATATGGTGTTAGGTATGGATGGTTGTTGTCTCTAGGATGTATTAGCCACTTGGACATGTTTAGTATCAGTGACACCATCATTTACTGTGTTCTTGTTCTTGTTCCAAAAATGTGGCTTGTCATTGAATGACCTTTCTTTATCTTGATTATATATTTTGATGTGCCCTTTGGCAACAAGGGCATGTTTAAGGATAGGTCCCTTTTCCACTAGCTCCACGAAAGTGGTGACACAATGTAACCTAAAGTTATGAGCCATGTCAGGATGAGAGTTCTCCACGAAGAGGGTGACCATGTCCTTCTCTCTTAGAGGGGTTTTCATTCGAATTGCTAACGCACGCCACCTTTGAAGATACCTAGCAAAGGTTTCCCCCTCCCGTTGTTTCTCTTTAGGGAGATCTAAGGTGTCAGTGTCCTTCTCCAAATTGAAGGAGAAGTAGGAGACAAACTTTTCGGATAGGTCCGCAAAATATTTTAGGGACCCTCTTTCGAGGGTCATGAACCAATCTAGGGAAATTCCTGTTAGACTCCACGGGAATAGGCGCAAGAGATAACTGTCGTTGTACATAACTTCTTGACACTGGGAGTAAAACTCCTATAAGTGGGCCTTGGGATCCTTGTTCCCCTGGTATCTGTCGAATTTTGGTATTTCAAAATGTTTAGGGAAGGGGATCAATGAGATGGAGGGATTGAATGGATATGGGAATATGTCGAATTTGAATGATTGTTTGCCAGTCCCTGCTTGAAGATCCTTCAAAGTAGCTTTAATTTCTAGAAAATCTGAGTAGACTGGTGGTTGGTTGGATGGATATAGATGGTAGGACGACAAAGGATCCTACTAGGAGAGTCAGATTGTTTAGGTATGGGTTTGGATGGTGGGGTGATGACATCCCTTGTTGGTATGCCAGGGAATTTTTTTGATACGTGGGTTGTGGTTGTGAGGTATAATATGGATTTGTTTGATACAAGTGTGAGGTGGGTTGCTGAGGAGCTTGGATGTGATGTTGTAGATTGACTTGTTGATAATGGGGGAATTGCTATGATTGTTGGGAGGCTGCATAAGGTGGTTGTTGTTGGGACGACTATTGGTAATAAGGATGCTGTAGTGGTTGCTCATGTGATGTGAGGTGTTGCATGGGCCGAGACGACATGTTGTACTGTGCTTGAGCTTGCGGTCATAGGATGGATGCGAGGAAAGGAGATATGGTCTGAGTGGAAGGTCAGGATGGATTGCTTTGCAGCTGATATGGTGGTTGTTACGAGGAAAATAACAGTTATTGTTGTTGGGGTGGTTGAGATAACGTAGGGGGATTTTGCAAGGGAGGTTGTTGGGCACCAAAGGGAACTTGTGGAGTGGGTAGATTAGATTGAGGCGGCTGTGGGGATGCATATGAAGGAAACAGTTGGTTTAGGGCCCCAGAAGGTGGAGGCAATGTAGTGAAAGGGCTGCCCCTAGTGTTGATGGGAGGTGGATTTGAAGGGGGTGGTGTCGATAGCATTAGTGGTTGTGGTTGCAAGACATTTTGTGGCATGCCAAAGGAAAAAGGATCATTGGGATTAGTGGTTTGGGGTACCCCTATGACTAAGATTGCGGGATGCAGGGGATTACCAATGGGATACATAACGACATTTCCAAATTCTGGTTGATGCCAACCTTCTACAGAAGGAACATTGGGGATGTATGAACTACTTGGTACGTTGTGTGAACCTTGGGGTATATTAGGTGCGGAACTGCCATACTTGGATAGGTCGATACCTGACGGTAGTTTGAAACCCTTGTCAATTAAGTGAGCCAAGATTTCTGCGCCATGTTTTTCAAGAAGGCGATCTGTCATTTGCACATTGACAGGGTTACTAAAGTGTTCCTCAAATGTAACCTAGGGTTGAATGACCATTTTTTCATCTCCGAGGGGCGATGTGTTTTGACCATCGATATTGGATTGTGATGATGTTCAATTGTGTGGATCTCGAGGGATGTTTGCACTGTTATTGGGGTATTGTGAGGCATTGGTTGCGTTGTTTGGATCTTGAGGGATGTTTGGTTGGGATTGTTGTTCGGCCATTTTCCTTGTTTGTGACCGGGTCTGAACGGGCATGGACGATGATATGACAGATTAAAATGACCTTGGTGATAGAAGGATTGATTTGATTTGATGATTGATTAGCCAAAAAGGATGTGGCTCTACAGGATTGGCTTGATTGGATGACTAATTAGTTGTAGAGGCTAGGGCTCGATGGGATTGATTTGATTTGACCGAAGTGGACTGGGTTGATCGGTAGATAATGAGTCAATTTGGATTGGATGATATAACGATCCAATTTGGATTGATGATTGATTAGGATGAATGATAGTGATCAGAATCTGAAACCAAGTTCAAGAGTGATCCTTGGTAATGCTAGGTGTTGATTAATCGAACAAAGGGGTGATGTATGACACCGAATCCAACTTGAGATAGAAGTGGATTGATTGGGCCGACAAGGATGACCAGCTTAGGATGGATGACGATCCAAAGTTAGTTTTTGATGGATGATGATTAGAGATGAACACCTTGGTCAATTTGGATAACCGCTTTAATGAGGTTTCAATGGGATATTGATGGTCAGAAACACGAAAATGATAATCAGAACATGGGTCCTGAATGGGTGAATGAATGCACAAGCTGAAGGGATGAACGTTTAGGATGGTGAATGGATTCTCGAAATGAGAAGATGAGTGATCAAGATGGCAGATGAGGGTTCTGACTAGCGAAGTGGATAAAAAAGTTGATTGATCAAGTGTCAGGTCCGCACCTGTACAGGGCAGGTCCACCCAAGGAGCAAAAATTGCTCAAACTAGGTCAAAACAGGCCTGAAAGAGGTTGGTCAACAGGTCAAGTGCGCCCCTAGGTGGGTCAGGTCCACCCAAGGAGCAAAAACTAATCAAATTAGGTCAAAACAACCCTGAAATAGGTTGGTCAACAAGTCAAGTCTACTCCTAGGTGGGTCAGGTCCGCCCAAGGAGCAAAAATTGACAAATTAGGTCAAAACATGCCTGAAACAACTTAGTCAACAGGTCAAGTCCGCCCCTAGGTGGGTCAGGTCCTCCCAAGGAGCAAAAACTGAGCAAATTAGGTCAAAACAATCGTAAAATAGGCTGGTCAACAGGTCAAGTCTGCCCAAGGAGAAAAAACTGAGCAAATTAGGTCAAAACAACCTGAAACAACTTGGTCAATAGGTCAAGTCTGCCTCTAGGTGGGTCAGGTCTGCCCAAGGAGCAAAAAATGAGCAAATTAGGTCAAAACATGCCTAAAACAACTTGGTCAATAGGTCAAGTCTGCCCCTAGGTGGGTCAGGTCCACCCAAGGAGCAAACACTAATCAAATTAGGTCAAAATAAACTCCAAAAGGACTAGTTTGGTGGTCAAGTCCGCTCCTGGATGAGGGAAAGTCCACCCAAGGAGGAAAAGTTGGTCAAATTTTTCACAAAGGGGGAAAATCCGGCTGTTGGTGGGGAAAATATGGCTATTTGTGGGTCAAATCCAGCTGACTGTCAGGGAAAATCCACCTGTTTGTGAGGTTTGACTTGATTTTTGATAAAAAGACTAAGGCAAAGGACTCAAAACACAACAATCATCAATCAAAAGACTATGGCTGAGTGAAATATATAAGATAATCATTGGTTTCACACAAAGAAGACAATTCAGACAGTACAAGCCTAAGTCTAGTAGAGAGGGTATGGTCGACAAAGTCCTCTAATCTAAGATGAACATGGTTACTAGGGAGTTCTCGATATACACTCGGTACGTGAGGCCCAAACCGTGAACACCAAACTGTTACAAGCATGAGTCAGGAATCTAAAAGGCTCGGACCAACTCTTCACATCATCCCGATGCTTTGCCAATTACAACATGGTTGGATTGAGGTACAACTTTCGCTCTCCCCCCTTTATATACCTCGCCGGTACACGTGGTTGGAATCGTCCCTTGGGGTGATGAAATCCCTAAGTAGGTCCCGCTAAGAAAAGTAAAATGGGTGGACTTAAAAGATGTGGTAAGCTATGATTTCTTGTCACCCAGGATCGCCAAATGGTGCAAGGGGATTGGATACGTCAAATAGCTCACCCAAAAACACGACAAACAAAGTTGATTGAAACCTCCTAGTTACTCTATGTACCTAAATTAGGGGTTAAAAACCCTTAAAACAACCAAAAGATTGCTAAAATTTGAAATTTTACCTTCTAGAAAAAAGCTGTCTAGGGAAAATCCGCTTGTCTGTGAGGGAAAATCTGCCTGTTTGTGAGGGAAAATCTGCCTATTCATGAATTTTTTTCCAAAAACAACTTTTGAGGTCTGTGGAGGGCAGGTCTGCCTGTCTATCAGGTCAGGCCCGCCCAAATAGGTCAAATACGCCCAAGGAAGGTCAAATCCATCCTTGTGTAGGTCGGGTCGGCCCTTTTGTAACCTATACTTGAAAAAGTCAAAAAATAGAAAACATAAAAGCAAGAGACCCATTTGTGGGTCCCACCAGGCATGCTAGAAATGTGATAGGTCGAATCTAGGTGTTAGAAAATGAACAACAAACAAAAGAGTGCAAAATAACACTAAAAATGACCTACACCTCAAAATTAGCCTAGTTGGATTCAATACAAAGTAAAAATGACAAAATTGAACTTTATACCTTGTCTCGAATCGATCCTTTGGTTGGCCCTCCGATCTTTGGTGTTTTATGCTCCTTGGATGGCACAAGATGCAAGCTAGATGATGATATGATAATGGATGAAAGTGGATGCAAGTGTGAAAATGGCTAAGTATGGTTCCTAGATTTTTTTTGCAAGAGTTTGGCTACAATGCATAATCTCCCCAAAATGAGAGAAAAAAGGGGGTATTTATAGAGATTTTGGAAATCTCTAGAGAAATGGACGATCAAGATTGAGCCACCAAGATCAAGATGTAGGGCTAAAGTGAGTTGAGAATTCACAAGCCCTCACATCTTGACATGTGGCATATGATATGGCTTAAAAAGGGGGATGTGTACATGAGGTGGAGTGGTAGTACATGACATGGATGGGGTACATAGTACCTTGGGTTTGGGACAAGATCTCCTCATAAAGGAGGTACTTGTCCCCATGTGGGTAAGAGGACAAGTGGGGAATTAAAAATTCCTCAAATATTCTCATGGGGATGAGAGAAGGAATTTAAAATTCCTTTAAATGCATTGGGGGATTAAATGTGAATTAAAAATTCACATGGGGAATGGAGATGCCTTGTTCAAAAAGAGAAAGATTTTAATGAAGTTGACTAAAGACACATTCCATAAATGATATGGTGATTATAGATGACCTAATTAGGTGATTAAGGTTGTGCAAGTACTTGATTAGACTAATTAAGGAATCATTAGAGGCAAGTGGGAAATGATGGAGGATGTGACCCTAATGATGATCAAGAGTGTGCACATCTTAATCATAAATTAATTATGACTAAGAAAGAGGGTTAGATTGCTAAGAGGGATTAGAGGTCAACTTGCAAAAGTTGGAAGATGTGACAATGAGAGAGAAAAGAAGTAATTTTAAAAATAAATTTAAAATTTCAAAATATAATATGACTAAATTACATAAAGTGATGTATTTATTTAATTTAGAGAGGAAAGAGGGGAAAAGTATTTATTAATTAAATACTTTGGGAAACTTTATGCAAGATACACAATATTAATTAAATGAATGATTTAATTAATGCCAGCAAAGATGACGATTTAAGGGAGCAAAGGGATGATTAAGAAGACGACTTTGACCATATGGAATGGTCAAATTTGGATGTCTACAATTACAATCCCCAAGAGAGGCTTCGCACCTTCCTCAACCCCAAACAAAAGAGGCTCTCAACCCTCAGGTGAGATCCACTCCTTATACACTCCCAAATCCCCATTACACAAATAAAGTCTCCCAATTAAACCAAATACACACAATGTATTTTCTTGACACTATTCACAATAAAAATAAAATTCAAAGTCAACAATAAAATGCAACCTTACCTTGGCTGTCCAAGTTCGGATCAACCCATTAACCAAAGGAAAGCATTCAATCCCTTCATTCTGTTATTATTCTTCTACCACCAATTTCTTACAGCCCATACCTCAGAAGAGCAACACAACTCTTACACACCAATCCGATTCCCAAAAGGTAAAGAAAAATCCTCAGAATTCCACCCCCAATAGCATTCAAAAAAAGAAGAGAAATAGCAGGAAGGATTCCCCCCAACTCTCCAACTTCTTGTAATTGAAAAGGCCATAAAAATTAAAATAAACAAATCATAAAACTCAAATCATTAACCCCCCCTTTTAAAATTAAAATCAACAATTATGTTTTTATCAAATGTTGGACTTTGCCTCTATTTTTTTTCAAGGAACTTGGACTGCCCACCTGCATCATCTCAATAAAAACATTAGTACAATTTGGAAATTACAGTCAAAAAAATTATTAAACATCAAAACTTTTGACATCAAATAATTAAAAATAATTATTTTCGTAGAAATTAAACATATAGTCATAATACTTCGTAATGAGTTATTTAATTAAATGAACATATCGTTTCATTTTCAATCAAATAAATATCTATGCATATAAAACTTTTATGTCCATAATCCAAAATAACATTCTTAAACCAAAACCTCAACATCAAACATGTCCAAAGCACCAAACTACACCCACATGAAATTAAATCAAAATCTCTATAGTAACTCTAGCTATACCCTACAAATGCATTCTATCTAATTTATCATCATTTCTCATCAATTTAACCATTAATATTAATTAAATAATTTATTTATTTAATTAAGCTAACACATCATCCTCATTAATCAAATAATTATTTAATTAATTCACATTTTTCATCACCAACATTGATTAAATAATTTTAATTATTTAATTAATTCGTCAAATTTTCCTCTTTATATTAGTTAAATGATTTTTAATTATTTAATTAATTCATCAAATTTTCTTCTTCACATTAACTGAATATTTTTTAATTATTTAGTTATTTTTTTTAATTTCTTCCATGCACATTGGTAAAATAAATTTTAAAAATTTTAATTAAAATTTATCAAATTCCTCCAATCACATTAATTATTATTATTTAATTATTTAACTAATTCATGTATTAATTCTTCTTACCACTATAATTAAATAATTTTAATTATTTAATTAGCTAGTATTTCCTCTATAATCAAACACATTAAATAATTTAATTTAATTACTTTTTCTATCTTTAATTCTTCTAAAAACAAATAAAATTAATATTTTATTTATTTCCTAAATATATCTCTCCCTCATGTACATGAAATTAAATAAATTCATTTATTTAATTATATTTATATTCTTCTAAGTGAGTTAACTAAAACAACAAATTCCCGATCCATGCAACTAGTTAACTAATCATCCAAGTCTATCATGACACACATCTCTTGCACATTCATCATGCTATAGAGTTACTAGATGAAAGACATCTCAATGCATTGAACCATTTACAATCCTACCATAATCATCTTTGTCATAGTTACAGCCAAAATATCAAGAATCAAAGATTTGAAGTGGGTGACTTAGTCCTGAAGGAAAATCAAAAGAATCAACAAGACCATGAAAAAAAGGGTATTTTTGAGCTTAGTTGGTTGAGGATTTTTGTCATCAAAATAAGCTATGGATCAAGAGCCTATCAACTTGTAACATACGATGGTAAGCCTTTGGAAGAACCCATCAACAACATTCATTTAAAAGAAATTTTGTTCCTGATCCTCAGGGCACCCCAAATAAAGGAAAAAAGAAAAAGTAAAGAGAAATAAATTTTCCAATAGTAAAAACCACTTTGGTGGCACCTTGGGAAAGTACTATGGTGAAAAAATATTTACAAGTGCCATGTGTAGCAATCACTATCTACTATATATAAGGTTTTTATCCATTTTAACCATAATAACGTTAAGGCTCCCATACAAATTGTACTACTTGCCACATTTCACTTATCCACCTATCATGGCTTGATAATTATCAATTTATATCATTATTCATCCTACCTTATACCATAATGAAATTCCATCCACCTATTCCATAATAAATGATCCTTTACCTAACTCGAAGCATATTCCTCATCCTAGTTGGATTGGATCCTTGTTTCTATCCTAAGAGGAAAAATTACACTTCCATAAGCCCACATTTACTCATTTTCCATAATAAGTCCATCTATCATAAATCATTATAAATGAACATTTCCAACCCCCTCAATCCCATCTATAATAAACTATTACCATCTAGACCTAGCACTCAAGAAAAAGTAAAATACACATTATACAAAACATCCAGTTTTTATAAAAATTGCAAGCAAAGACCACTACAAAACTAACCTACTACCTACACACCTATTTTATAACCATCTAATCCATCATCAAAATCCATTCCTTAACAGATGTATCCTTCCTACAATAGGCATAATCAACTAACAAAATACCCTTTTGGAAAGAGGTATGATAACTTTTGGTTTATTTTATCAGGCAATATTTTTTTTGTTGATTTATCTTTTTGTCTACTTCTAATGCTTACTCAAGGCCACCTCAATTTTTTAATTTCTTGGTGTGTTCAGAAAAACTTATAATGGGGCATGATCATTGAATTTATATGCCATGTTTATGGAATGTTCTTGTAACATTCCCAAGGAATATACTTATCTTGTGTGTGTGCTTAGATAACCTCCTGCATAAACAATCATCATTTATAAATAAGGTCATTTAATACCTTTTCTACACTAGGACTATCATGCTCTAAGTCTTACATCCTCACTTATATCCAACAAGGTTTTATTATTTATGGTATGAATAAGGACAACCTTTTTTTTGTAGAGTCAAAGCCTATACAAATGATACAACTTTATTGTGGTTCCTCATACCTTGGTGTATAATACCTATTTACTATATTAAAATAAGTATTTCTCTCTACATGTTTCAATCATAACCTAAGCATGCCACCTTTCCATTCCATATTCCCCATCCACATCATTAACCATTTATAGCTTTCAGTATTTGATATTTGATCAACAAAATGACTCATTATTCATAATCCTACATTCCACCCGATCTCTTCTTCCATACTAACTCATCCCCATCCCATCCTAATACTCATTTCATATTTGTATCATGACAAAAAATTCACCAATACATCTCGCTGCATCCATATATTTCTTGCATACATGATCATAAGCTGTTATCATCATATATCATACCATATGCATCATATCATATCCATCATATATACATCATCATCATATACATCACATAAATCATAACATCATAATATCATAATCACATCATATCCATCACACATATACATCATCAAGTGCATACATATATATATATATCTACATGCATATATAATCGTCATATACAACATACTATCATAAAATAACCATAACATGAATCATATATACATTTCATACATATACATCATCACAAAATCTATCATCATGAACATTATAAAAAAATTATCACATGTACGAGCCACCAAAACAAAGTCTCATCTCATATATACATAAAAAATCATGTAATGACACATAAAAATAATATTTATACATGGGCTATATGAGCAATAAAAATACATATATACATGGTACATATATGTACATGATGCACTATGTAGATCTCCCACTATCTAAAGGGTTAGGTGATCTTAGTGCTAGTGGGTGAGGACTTTCTAGTGACTGAATTGGTGGTGGCCTCATAATCAGAGGATTCCTTGATATCCCTGATCTATAACCTCTTAATTGACTCCATGAAATAAAGCTGGGTACTCAGTGATCTATAAGAACTTGTGTCATATAAAGTCTTGTAATACATATCCTCCTGCCTTGACATATAACCTCATATAAAGTCCTATAATATATAGCCTCCTACCATAACCTATAACCTCAACTATAGAATATGCCATAGGCCCCTTGGCCATCTCCTTTATCCTCCTCACATCAACCTCTACCTTTTTCTTCAATTCTACCTTTGTACCTCTCTTTGTATTCCTCTTAGTCAACAAGGTTTGAAGGATGTCCTGCTGAGCACAAGCCTGATCTCTCTTAGATATATCTTGATCTATCTCACTCTATGCTTGATCCCACTTAGATAATATGGTAGCCAATTTCACTTGTAACCCATACTCTTCCCTCTCCCCCTCCCCCATATACACACCCAAATCCATCCACTCACTATCTCCACCAGTCACTCTCTCTCTCCCTATCCTCCTCCCTCATCCATCTACTCTCCATCTCTACCACCCCTCTCTCCTTTTACTCCTCCATCATCTCCACCATCATCCCTAAAATCCTCCACTATAACCGAATATAAACTCTGCCACTATCTTCAAGCTCTTCCTTGATCCTCATCTCGCCTTCTCCATCCAATCCCGATAACCCTTGTGATGGTCAATCGTACTAGCCTATGGGCGGCCCACTACACATCATACCTTGTTGTAGTCCTAACATCTAGCACATTAGGGAGAAGATCCCAAAGTACTAGTACTAGAGAATCAAACTCTTCTATAGCTATATCTGGATCCACCACTTGACCCTAATTTACAACCTCCCACTAAGTACATGCAAATATAGCCTCATGAATAAGCTCTATTTGAGCCAATCCAAACTATCACTATAACCACTCTGGCATGTATGTATCAATAATATGTGTTGTATCACCAACAAGATAATGTGTATATCAACAATATACCAAATTCTCGATGTCATCTGACCAAACCTCACATTGGCACCATGGTCTCCATATCATTAAATCCAACTCATCCAACACCCATCACTAGTATGACAAGTCTTCTATTTTCCAGTGAGTTAGCACACTAGCATATATATATAAAAATATTAAACCAATCCCCCTAGATATGTTTGTAATTTTTCATGTCATTATAATGTGCTCTCACACCTATACGTGTAACAATATGACACCACATGCTAGGTTTGATCCATATCAATACACTACCTAATGCATTTCATGATAAATGTGAGCCAAGACACATGACCCCTTGGCATAGACAACACCATCACTAATCATCCATTTTAAAAATCAACCCTAGCCAATTGATAAACCCTTGGATGCATTGCCAATATGAGGTTTGATGCTAGGTTCGATCCATACTGATACACTTCATATGGATGATATGTTTCCACATGACTTGAGACACCTATTGACACTTGCTCACACACTTTTCAAGTAAGCTCACAAGTGTTCCATCTTTGGAGGGGTAGTTGGACTTTCACTCCTACCTCCTCACCTCGTCATCCTTGCCTATATATGCAAGGCTTGATCATTATATTTATACACTCTTTATATTGTATTGATAGACATAATATTATGCTTATTTTATTCACTTGTGGAAGTTTGTTTCATGTTCTTGATCTTGGAATTCTCCAACATGGTATCAAAGCAATGAGAGAATTTTCCTTCTTGTATTGAGGTGGGTCCCACATATAGCCCTATCAATAGAGAGTCATAGAGCCAAAAAAATCAAGTTATCATGTCAAAATACCTTTCGTTTCACCATTTTCAGTATTTTTTAATTTTTGCAATTTTTGGGCCACTATGCCTATTTTGAAAAGTTGTAAAAAATATATTTTTTAGCAGAGGGCCAATCTGTCCTCTACCCATCTTCTTGTTAGGGTATATTTTTCTTTTTGCATACATTTTGGCCATTTTGACCTATTATGTAGAGTTTTGGCCTATCTGATTATTATCACATGTAATTCTATTGCATGTATTGTGGCCTATTTTGGCCTGTTTGTTGGAATTATTGTTTGAAAGTTTATATGGCTTATTCAACCTATTTGAAGATATTTGTGGTTAGTTTTGCAGGATTTATATCTACATTGTGGTTGCATATCCTGTAGATATTTTTTCATTCTAGAGATTTAGAGATTTATTTCCACTCTATGTGACTCACATAGGCACCATATTACATTTAAAGTGGCCTACAAAAAATTCTTAGATTACATATTTCTTGGTATTTGTGGCTCAACCCTCCCACTCCTTGGTTTAGAGCCCTATCAACCTACTTCATGGTGTGAAGAGGCGGATTAACCACTCTAGCTATGACCTAACCTCCATTTGTACCTTCTTCACAAGTCCTCGTGACCACACATAGCTTCCAGAAAGTCTTCTCAAGGCAACACAAATCTTCACTAACATTTTCCACTCCTTTGACTTACATTTCTTATTTTGGTTTTTTAGATTTGGGCAACTTCTTTTCAAAGTTTAAAGAAAAAATTTATTTGTGAGGAGGCAACATGCCACATTTGAACATAGGCATTTGAATAGCTATAAGGAGCACTTCATATTCCATTTTTTGGCACCACTTCCTCCACATTCTACATGTGGCTCACCACTCTACCTAAAGTATTATTTTGGAGATCATACTGTGCACTATTCGAGCATGAATGAATGAATGAAATATTTTAATGACGTCCAGTTTCCATTAGCTTCCTCTCATGCAACAACCTCATCAAGTCTCCATAGACTTGAACGCCTACAATTAAATTTTTTACAAGTTAAAATTGACATTTGAACTTTAAATTTATAGGATTGTGGTATATTTTGGGTTAATATTCACCTTGTGCAACCTCCAATTCTCCCTATGATGAAATTTTTTGAGTCACAACTTGCAATCATGCATTCCACCTAATCAACACAATCTGATAGATTTTAAATAATCTATTATTGTGCAAAGAAGAGGAGTTTTGGGAAAAAATGTTTGTGGGAATCCATGTTCAATGTGTGCAATGAAAATACTACTCATGTGGACCTGAGACTTCCCACTTAACAAGCGGTGCATGATAAAATTATTTTGTCTCTATGTTGCTATGTGTTGTCTTTGTCAAGTAGTTGTTTCCTATTTTTTTAGTTCTACTCTCAATAGTCTCCTTGTAAGATAGGTGGGTGAAGATAATTGTAGATTGGAACAGGGATTTAGAACCATAAGCTTCACTCTCTATAGTGAACAACTTGGTCAAACACCATCCAAGTGGCTTCCACTCATTTGTTAGAGGTCTTTGCCCTTCAATGACCTTTTTTTTGCTTTGACTAGATCATTTTCCCATTCACTATTAATGTTATGCTTGTAGTATTTAATGCAACCATATGGGGTAACCTTAAACATTTTTTTTTTTTTTTATGTTAGTGGTAAGGTTTAACTAGCTAGTTATTTCAAAGCTTGGAAGGGGGATTTTTTCATTTTGCAATAACTTGCAAATAGGGAGTTGGTTTTTCAAGTGTGAATAGTCATTAGAAATCTGGTTCCATCATCGATATTTTAGCATCAAGATATTTTTTATTTGTTGTTGTTTAATATCAAATTTTAACCTCCAAAGTAAACATTGTAAGTAAACTTTGACAGGGCACAACTTTCACCCCAATTATCGAAATTTACAATTTATTTTTTTGATTTCTATTAGAATTTCGTAAGGAGTCTAATTTTACATGTAAAAATAAGATCCAAGTTACCACTTTTTTAGAAAAATTATAAAAATCTTTGTGAGTTATAAACGAAAGATTTTGGCATTTGTTCTTCACAACTTATAAAATATTGTACATTATTATTATTATTATTTTTTTTGGGGGGGGGGGGCGCTACATTGAATGCTAATCATTTGGGGGGGAGGGGAGGGGTGAATCTTGGATTTCACATTAAATTTTTGCTTCTAATTAGACTAGGTCTAGAAAATGAAAAAAAAGTGCAACTATTGTGGGAGCAATCAACATGTGGATGAATTTTATCCTCATGTCTCCCATCAAATTATTGACTTGCTATTGGGGCTTGCAAAAAATAATCTCACTAAGTCATCTTGTGAGAAACCATATTTTGGGGATGAACAATGTAGTCTGATGAATTTCATTGATTATCATCTCTCATATCAGCTGTTGCTACATTTGAATTTGGTGTTGACTCATTCATGAGTTCTTATGATTCTTTACATCAGGACATTGCTATCATCATTCTAGATCCACCACATTGGGATGCATATCTACCAGACATCACATCTTTGTTTTTAGAATCTTAGATTTCAAATTTTGATGACACCATTAAGGACATTCATCTTTTATTTGATGTTAGCTTCGATGAAGTTGCATTATCATTGCCATAGATTTAGATATTGCTCTTGCCTCACCTATATTGGCTTCTATCATGACAGATTGTGCATACATTCATGAGTTGACATATCCAACTTAGTTATCATCATCTGTAGTAATATTAGATTCACATTGGTCCATAAATAACCATTCATTCATGGTCCCTATTCCAAAATCACATATGATACTTGGTCCATTTTATGAACATCTGTCACATATCAACATTAGCTCAAGGAGATCTTTGAGAATCATTCAAAGGAATCATTGGCATCATTTCAATATTTGGATAATATGCATCTTTCAGATACATTTAGCTTACTTCTTGTATATTCCTATCTAGAGTGGGAAGTCATCTTGCACACATTTGTGGTGTTATTTCTTCCCAATGAGAAATTATTGTTAAGAAATTATGGATCATCTTTAGCATCGAGTGATGAGCATATACCAACACTACAAACATTATCAGGGAAGGTTGCATGGTTTCTCTTCTATAATCAATTTTGGGAGGAAACATTTCCTCACATGGAGTTCATCACTTTGCATTTTTTTGGGGGTCACATGACCTTCTATATTTTCTCTCATATGGGGAGAAAATTCATGCAATTATGTGATAGAAGTAGCCCATGCGGTTTCATCATGATTTCTCCATCTATCACTTCTTCTTCACTAGTACATTTTATTTCATCGCATCATTTCTCTTTTGGAGAGGGATTTTATTTCCCAATGGGGTTTTCTCCTTTACCACACTTTATGAGATATTTGTACATGATTACCTAACATGGCCTAGTATTTAGGACTCATAATTAGTGCATACATTACTCCCTAAGTTGAATTTAATGGGGGGCGTTAGTATAAATAGTCATTATCATACCTATTTAGCTAATCACCTTTCTAGGATTGACCTATTCACACCTAGCTTAAGTTTACTTAGGTTTCTTTTCTTTTGTCTCACTTCATATGGTTGAGACATGTGTTCTCATGACTTGAGACACCTATTGAAACTTTCTCACACACTTGTCAAGTGAGCTCACAAGTGTTCCATCTTTGGAGGAGTATTTAGAGTTTCACTCTTACCTTCCCACCTCCTTATCCTTGCCTATATATGAAAGGATTGATAATTGTATTTACACACTTCATATTTTATTGATAGATATACTATTGTGCTTATTTTTTCACTTGTTCATGTTCTTGAGATTGGCATTCTACAACACTACCTCCATCCCTTGGTTCACAAGGGCACATTAGGGCATGCCAGTAGTCAATTTTTTGTAATTTTTTTTTTTGAAACAACATAATGGACACATTGTCTCAAAGATGAGAAAAATATAGACACCTAAAAATGACCAACACATTCCTGTCTCACCACCAAATCATTTTTCATCGATTTCTCTATCAATATTAATTAAATAAATTTTATTATTTAATTAATTCATCAAATTCTCTTCTTCACATTAATTAAATAATTTTTAATTATTTAATCAATTCACTAATTTATTCTTTTCATCCACATTAATTAAATAATTATTTGATTAATCCATTCATTTAATTCTTCTCATCTATATTAATTAATTTATGTAATTATTTAATTTATTAATGTTCATTAATTCTTCTTTTCCACTATAATTAACTAATTTTAAATATTTGATTAGCTAATATTTTCTCTAAAATTAAATAAATTAATAAAATTTATTTAATTACTTTATTTCTTTTGTCGAACTCCCAATCCTAATACCTGCAAAACAACATGAACAAACACATTAGAAGATGAAATGCAAGCAAGAACAAGGATTCCCCATGAAATCGATTAGCAAGGTTTGAAATAGGAAACAAAGCAAAAATGAGATAAAGGAACAATAAAGCAAGCTAAATCCTATTGAAAAAAAATGCAAACTCTTGATCCCATGGGGGAATTGGTGCCAATTTGATGTGAAAATTGGCTATTTCCCAATTCCTATGATGCAAGATTGATGTGTGATGAAGAGTGGTCCACTTTGTTGATGCTTGATGAGTGCTCCAATAGAAAAATCTGCATGAACTCAATGATAATGGATGAAACTTGCTAATTATTTGAGTATAATAAGTTTACTCAAATTGTGGATGATCAAATGAGGAGATTAGCCTCTTATTTATAGAATGAGAAGATGGATGAATGTACAAAATAGAGCAATGTGGGACTAAGAATTAGCCAATGGAAAAGTGCCACTTGTCAACTTATGAGTGGATGGAGGATGTGCAAGTTTTGAGGATTGTGCCAATAAATGCATATATTTGAATTTTGAAATTGTTAAAATGACATGCAAGAGGGAAGGAAGAATGCATTGAATGCCACTTGGCTCAAGGCAAAGGACATGTAAGAGAGAGTAAGTGCTTGTTGGAAGGATTCATCCCACTTGGATTTTGAATTCAAACTTGGGGAATATTCCTTAAAAGATGCCTTGTTGAAGGAAAATAGAAATTTAATAAATCAATTAAATCTATTTTCATGTGCAAAATGGTAAAAGATGGAGGATGGGACATGAAGAGAGATTAACTTAATCTAGTTTGATTAATTTAATGAAGGGATTAGATGATGTGACCTATTTGACTTAAATTTGTGGATTTATTTAAATCAAATATGAGAAGAATGTGATAAAGGATTAATTAAATAAGGATTTTTGACTTATTTAATTAAAAGAGATGATGTTAGATTAAACTAAATAAGGTTTTAATTTATTTAATTTAATAGATAGACTTAAGAGATTTAATCAAATAAAATTAATTATTTAATTAAATAGGATAATTAGATCAAAATGGTTAATTTAATTATCGAGAAAGAATGACTTAATTAGATAAGCAATTTATTTAATTAAGAGAGGAATATCGATGAATTTAATCAGATAAAGGTATTCGATTAAATGGTTCGACTGAAGGATGATTCAAGATGAAACGATGTTAGTGGTGAGGATCAGATGTCCAATGTTAATCAATACATTTTACGTGTCTACATTTTACCCCTCTTTGAAGCAATGCACTCGTTGCATTGGTTCAAAGAATAAACGGTCTCGATCAAAGCCAATTTTTTTGTTTTTGTTTTCAAAATCTTGCCCCACTACTGCTCGACGAGAGAAAACATGCCAATATATTGCCCCCTTGAAAGATTGGATGAAAATTTTGATTTTTGAGTGATCTCGCGAAAAAAGAGGACAAGGTGCCCTACAAGTTCAAAAAAGGCTCCAAGAGGCAAAAAACGTGTCTAAACACAATAAAATGATGTAAAACAGGCCTCAACTAGACAAAAACAAGTTCAAGAGTCCAAAACCCTAGCAGGATAGCTAATCAGGGTGAAAAAACCCTAATTTTCAAGCTTAAAAAGGGTTTGAGGGGTCACTTTCAATTTGTTTTCACACACAACCCTCTAGCAATTTTGAGATTTGAGCTCTGACCTCTTGACGATATGGCACAATGACAAATCCCGATGCACATTTTCGATCGAGACTAGACATACCAATGACCACCCGGTGTTGGGGCACCGGTAAGTGATCCTTACTTGAGCTTTATTTCTCATTTTTCGTGCTTATTTATTGCTTTCAAAGTTAGTTCTTCTACAATGGCACTATATAGCACTGCTCAAAAAAATCAAACTGCGCCGCTCGGTGTTAGATTGCACCATGACGGTGGAAAAAAACTCCAAACTCCGACGCTAATGTCATGGCCCGCGGGGTCATTTATAAAGTGCGATGCGACGGTGCTCTATTAAACAGAATCTTCTCAAATTGCATCGCTCGACAGAAAAGTGCACCGTGGTGGTGCGCTTTCGGGATTTTGTGCTCCAGCGTCGCAGTTTGAAAAAAATTCAAACTGTGACGCCTTCACAGATAGCGACGCTGGGGTGATTTTTTGGATGCTGGAATGAAATTTTTCAAATTTTTTAATACGGCAACCTTTCTTGATGTAGGATGCAAGGGAGCTCTATTTAGGGAGCATAGATCACAAGAAATTTTCAGTTATTTGCGAGACCTCAATGACAGAGAGAAGGATCGATTACGGGACATGGGGCTGTGGCACATCACATACACAACACCTGTGCGCACCCATCTTGGGATGATGTCAACGCTTGCTGAGAGATGACACAGTGAGACCTCGTCTTTCCACCTTCCTACCAGCGAGGCCACCGTCACCTTAGAGGACATGTGGCGCATCCTGAGATTTCTGATTCATGGTCGGCGCATTATTTTTGATATGGATTTCGGGTGGGATGCCTGTCACACAGTCCTCTCCATAGATAAGGTTATGTTTTGCGAGGGCCAGATAGAGTTGGAGCGCCATAGGACGCTCACATCACTGTTTCGCTTAGTGGTTTCAACAATTATCTCAGGTCTCATTGCTCTAGATCAATGAGGTCGATACTTTAGTCCCAGCTGGGGACTCTGCTAGGAGCGGATGGTTTGCGACAGACCAGTTCGTTTTGCTTGGGGGCCTATTCTTCTTCACTCACAACAGATTTTCATGAGTACATCTACCTCGATGGCAGAGCACTCAAGGTAGGTGTTACACTTCTCCACGTATGGGCATGGGAGCACATTGCTGTTCTTCGGCCACGAGTCATTGGAGTACCGATGGGGCCCGATGATCCCCTCATGTGGCGTTAAAGAGGTGGTGTGTCCTTCACACACACGAACGAGCACGAGATTCCTTACTAGAGGAGAGTCCTATATGAGATGCAGGATTTTACATGGTGCCCATACCTTGGTCGGCCCGAATGGGCTGACGATGCAGAGCAAATTTTCTTTGCTTTTCAGGACTGGTTTATGCAGGGGTAGGAGCATACCATGGTGGAGAGATACCTGCTCGGGGGTGTTCAGCGCCAGTTTGGTGAGCCATAGGACTGGCAAGATGATGATTATGTGGCCATATTTTCCCTCACTATGTCATAGGCTTCATGGGGTCGATACATTCCTGCTTCCGAGGCCATTGAAAACTTTAGACAGTTGGTGGCTCAGCCATGGGTTTACGATTAGCGGCCTGTGGATCCAGGCATTACACAGGTGTACAAAGACTGGTTCTGGCCTCCCCTATGGTTGATAGTTCTAGGAGCAGTCCTCGCTCGATAGAGGATGAGGGGCAGAGGGGGAGGACGAGGATAGAGAGATGGTGCACGGTAGGATTAGCTGGTCAGGGTTCCATCTCAGCCAGGTTAGGCTGATGTTCATATGTAGGACCAACAGCAGGTGCCAGCTAGGCAATAGGAGTAGGTAGGTGCACCGCCACGAGCTGAGGGTGAGGATTAGCCTCACGTGCAGCTCGCATGAGCACAGCCGAATCCTAGAGATGCACTGATTGTACAGCTACAGGGTCAAGTTCAGACCTTTACAGGGGAGAGGGATCAGGCTAGGGTCGAGAGAGACCAGGCCATTCTGCAGAGGCAGGCCGCAGAGTTACAAATGGCCGTAGAGATGGGCTAGAGACAGCAGTTGGAGAGCATGGCAACCTCCTCCTCTCAGAGTACAGTGTCCCTTCGATCTTATAGGGAGGCCGTCCGGGAGGTGGATTATTACCTTATGCACTATCATCAGACTGTACCTAGAGCAGAGTGGGCCCCAGATTACTCGCAGTGGACTAGCCACAGACTGATAGAAGGTCATGTGACAGGGGCGAGGGCAGCAGATAGGATGGGTAGACCTTGTTTTGATCGAGATGATACTTTTCATGCCTTATGGGCTCCTTTTTGATAGCATGATGGGCCTTTTTTACTTATTGACACACATGTACAATGATCTGATTATTTTGTACTATGACAGTTACCCGATGATGATATATATGAGATGATGATTTTGATATGATGTGATGTGTATCATTTATTTATGCATTTATGGATGGTTCTATTTCTATATGCTATGCAATGATGTTATGGTGTGATGTGATGTATATATAGATGCATTTCTTTCTGATGATGTATGCCTTATGAATAGATCTTATATTATGCTGTTTATTCATGATATGCAGATGGATTGGTATGATATGTAATATGAATGGACGATGATGATGATTTATATGTTGATCTATGTATGTTGATGCAAATGATATGATATGAAGTGTAATAGGCTATATGATATGGAGATGATCTATGGTGTATATGTGAAATGTTATGTGAACCATGCTTATAAAATGATTATGGATGGATGTACGCTTTGCATGTAATGGATTTTCATGTTCCTATTATGCTTATAATGGTATGGAATGATTTATGCAATGAAATGTAAAAAATGATTGCGATGTTTATTTATGAGGTGTTCTATATATTGATATGGATGATTAATGCAATGTAAATGTAATGGCCGTGTTTTATATGATGTGTATTGATGATGTAAATGAGATGGTTTTTAGATGCTTAGAATAACAAATATATTATCCTAAACATGTTAAATGATAATGTAATGTATGTGATGCATTTAATGTGATGTGATGTAATATATGAAATGATATGTTAATGAAAAGTGGTATGATGTTGTTTAATGCAAAATGAACGTAATGTGGGAGATGACTTTATGATGTTATATGAGTATGTATACTTATAATGCAATGCATTATCTATAATGCTCTTGTACCTATTATGTATGATTATGCAGTAGGTGGTAATTTGAAATGGTTATGAAATGTTTTTGCAAATGAATGTTATGCGATGGTTCATGTGATGAATGCAATGTGATGGAAAAAATGGATGCAATGTAATGAGAAATGGATGTGCTTATCTATGGAAAATAACATGTTTATATGATGATGAAAATACAATGCATATTTCCGATACGAGAAGTTTATGCAATATGCTAATGATTTGTGGATGCAGGATCAGTGATGATGAAGACGACGACGACGATGATGATGATGATGATGATGATGATCAACTATCATAGTACCTTGTGAGCGTGATGAGCAAGAAGGGATGAAAGAGAAGAAGTCATTTCAACAAGACGTAAGATGATGAATATGCAAATGATGATGGTTACTTGCTGAGGAGTTGGGATTTTCAAAGGGCCAATTTTCTTATGTTTGATAAAACATGTGGTATGATGCATCAAGGTATAGAGAACCAGGATGGAATTGTACCTAATGTGATGGACTTTGACTTGAAAAATAAATAGGAGTATTCTTGTTCACACCTGACATACAAAAACCTTGCTAGGATGCACTTTAGAAGTTTTAAACATCTCTGACCAAAACACGGAAAGGTATAACCTATCAATGCAATAGTCAACAAGCTGCCCAAAACATCCTCCCTACATTTCTAACAAAGCAAGTATTCGCCAAGTTATATTACAAGAACGCCCAACAAGCACAATAGACAAAAGATAATGATTGTTGCCCCATTCCTATTTCTCTAAATCCTCTGTTCGGATATCATTGAGAAGTCCTTGAAATGAGCACAATAAGATAAGTAAAAAAGATAAAGATAAAGTAAACAAACAATTTGATGCTCTTCAATACCGCTAACCAAAAGGGGATGCGTTTTGAAGGATAAGAACCGAAACTATTGCCAAAAGATAATGCCCATTGTAGGAAGGATACATCCTAGGACATGTTAGTGGATGGCGGCACGTCATTTCGTTTATCCAAAGTGTTCTTTCAAATGATTGATATGGGACCAATTGGATGATAGGTTATCGACACAAAGAGTTAACCAACTTGCTTACATACTGACTTAGACCTGAGACTCGACGTTTTGAGTTTTCACTTTTCACCTGCTAGACTTGTTTCTGATTGTTTCACCAAAGGTTGAGGATGACGATTGTTTATTATGAGTGATGTTATTGTGGGTGTAAGCGTAATGGGACAAATGGATTTTTTCAAATATTTGGCTATTTTTGGAGTTTTGCAATGTTTTGAGGCTATTTTTTGGTATTTTTGAGATTTTGAAAATGTTTTGATTTTTGATTTTCCAAGGTTTTGGGGTTTTCTGAGATTTTGACTAAGAGACTAACCTAAGGACCTATCCTAGGGGCCTTGGGGGCTGATCAATAGATTAGCATTGCCTACGTTATACATGCAGAGACCACGTAGTTCGACCGAATTTAATTTGACCAATTTACAAATGAAGATATACATGATGAAATGTCAGTTTATTATGACAAACTCCTAAAGGAATGACCTAGTGTCTCAGGATGATCAAAGATCAACCTTGCCTATGTTCAAGGCTCAGAGACCATAAATTCAAAAAAGATGACTTTGTTTTTGAATTTTTTGACTTTTTGACCTATTTTTGGATTTTTTGATATGTTTTGAATGTTTTTTGATTTTGTGATTTTTCTAATGTTTTTGGATTTTTTGATGTTTTGATGTTTTTGGATTTTTTTGATGTTTTGATGTTTTTGGATTTTCTAATTTGAGGACTTCAAGAATATACAAAAATCTGATCTGATAAGAACATGCCCCCAGTGTGATGCAATAGACTACTCCGGTAAAGGCAGGACAAACTAACCTTGAGGATGGGCCAAGTAGTACTAGGAGGGATCATGATATGAACACATGACCAAGCTATGGTGCAGATGCGGGCGGATGAGTGATGGATGAAGATTCGAATGCGATGGATGATGGAAGCGTAATAGATGGATGATGCAAAACAAGCCGTGAAGGTCCTAGTGGATGGAAGTGCTTATTTACACACAACGCCTATTTGCCAGGTTTTCACCAAGGTACTTGCCCAAAGTGCCACCAAAGTGGTTTTCACTAGAGGACGATTTTTCTCTTTACTATTTTTGATCCTTTTTCTAATTTTTTTGGATTTTTTGCTTTTTGATTTTTTTGTTGTCACCAAGATGCCTGTTAGCCAGGTTTTCGCCAAGGTAACCATTTCTTCAGGACATTTTCTAAATTTTTTGGTTCTATACCTTGAAAGACTAGGCATAAAACTTTTTGAGATGAGAGCTATTCATGGAATCTTGCAGAGGTTCCCCTTCGGGTGTTGATAATTGATATGCCCCTGACTTATAACTTGCTGTGATAACAAATGGTCCCAACCAATTGGGTTCAAATTTTCCTTTTCTAGTTTGGGACATTCTTTTGATTCTCCTTTAGTACCAGTTCTCTAACATGGAAAGTCCTGCTTCTAATTTTCTTATTATAGCTCCTTTTGAGTCTTTTCTGATAGACTTGCAAATGATTCAAAGAATCTATACGACGCTCATCTAGTAGCTCTAGCTCATTTAGTCTTGATATTTGGTACTCTTCATTTGTGATGAGGTTTTGCAGTGATATCTTGAGTGATGGGAGCTCGATCTCAATGGGGAGTACTAATTTTGATCCGTAGACTAGGGAGAAAGGGGTGGCTCTGGTGGGTGTGCGGATGCTGGTTCGGTAGGTCCAAAGAGCAGGATTGAGCTGCAAATGCCAGTCACGACCTGTGTCATTGACTTTTTTCTTGAGGATTTTCAAAATGGTTTTGTTTGTGGCTTATGCTTGGCCATTGTCTTGGGGATAGTATGGGGTGGAGAAGCGATGCTGGATTTTGAATTTCTTCACAAGTCGCAAACCTCTTGGTTCTTGAATGGTGTCCCATTATATGAGATAATGGCTAGGGACAATCAGATGAAAAATGAGGATAGTTCAAGATGAACTTTGATATTTTCTTCCCAGTTATATACGTCATGGGTATGGCTTCCACCCACTTAGTAAAGTACTCAGTGGCGGTTATGATGAAATTATGACCATTAGATGAAGTGGGAGTGATTTTTCCAATGAGATCGAGTCCCCACTATGAAAAGGGCCATGGTGTGATGATGGTATGAAGTCCTTGAGCTAAAGCATGGATGAGGTCCCCATGCTGCTGAAATTGTATACACCTTTTGACGTAGTCATGTACCTCTCTTTCCATTGTAGGCCAATAATACCCAATCTTCAATAGTTTCTTGGCTATGGTCATTCCACTCGAGTGTGAACCACAGATACCATTATGTACTTTAGTTAGAGCAGTCAATGCCTCCTCAACATTTAAGCAGCGCATTAAGGTTCCTTCTATGCTCCTACGATACAGGGTATCTCCTAGGATGATGAATTGGGATGCATTTTTGACAAAGGTTCATTTGAGGGTTGAGGGTAAGTCAGGAGGTATGACCCCTATTCACAAGTAGGTATAAATTTTGTGGTACCAAGGATGATCGGGACCAACAATTTTGCACAAAAATTCTAATTATAGTGCCTCGAATGCGGGTACGAGAAGTTGTTCTATCAGGAATTCATATTTTGGAACGTTGTGGGGAATGTCTAGTAAGGATCCAATTGTTGCCATGGTGTCTGCTGCTCTATTTTTGGCTCTAGGTATCTACTCAAATGTAATCTCGATGAAGGATTCTTTGAGAGTCTCCACCAATTTATTGTATGGGGTGATCTTGTCGTCTTTAGTTTGGTATTCATCATTCACTTAGTTTATTATCAATTGAGAATCTCCATACACTCTGAGGGCTATGATGTGCCATTGCACTACTATTCTGAGACCTATGGTTAAGGCTTCATATTCTGCAATGTTATTGGTGCAGGGAAATGCCAATTTATAAGACTTTGGTATGCAGTCCCCTTGTGGGGTAATAAAGAAGACATTGGCACTTGATCCATGTTGCGTGTATGAGCCATCAAAGTAAAGTTTCCAGTGGTCGGCTATGTTGAGATTAAAAATAGATTCGTTTGGAAACTTTGAGATGAGAGGATTCTCTGAATAGATTGGTGCTTCTACAAGCTGATCTACAATGACTTGGCCTTTGATTGCTTTCCACTCCACATATTCAATGTCGTATTTTGATAGTATCATCACCCATTTGGCTATTCTTCCAGTGAGCATTGCTTTTGATAGTAAGTACTTGAGAGTGTCAATTTTGGTGATGAGTTTTATTTTGTGTGCTAACATGTAATGTCTGAATTTATGTGATGCAAAAAATACTGCTAGGCATGCTTTCTCTATGAATGAGTAGTTTAGCTCATGCCCAACCATTGTTCTACTGATGTAATAGATGGCCCTTTCTATTCCATTTTTTGTCATGCTGAGCTAGGAGAGCTCCAAGGGCTGCTGCTGTTGCTAAAATGTAGAGAATTAATGGTTTTCTTGGGATTGGTGGCATTAGGACCGGTGGTGTCAGTAGATATTCTTTGATTTTATTGAAGGATTCTTCACACTTGTTATCCCATTTGTATGCTACTCCCTTGTGAAGTAGGTGAGAGTATGGGTTCTGTTTGTCTACCAACTATGCTATGAACCTTCGAATGGATTGAAGCCTACCTTGGAGACCTCTCAATTGCTTTAATGTTTTTGGTGCCTCCATCTCAAGGATTGCTTTTACTTTTGCTGGGTCTACCTCAATACCTCTCATTGACACTATGTATCCTAGCAACTTTCCTGATTGTACACTGAAGACACACTTCTTTGGGTTTAATCAAACCTTGTACTCTTCTAGCTTGTAAAAAATGGCACTTAGGGTTGCTATGTGATCCTTTCTCCTTCTAGATTTGGCTAGAATGTCATCAACACAATCTTCGATAGTCTTATGGATCATGTCATGGAAGATTAAATTCATGGCCCTTTGGTATGTTGCTCCTACATTCTTTAAGCCGAATGACATCATATTCCAGTAGTAAGTCCCCCATGGACAAGTGAAGGCCGTTTTGTGTTGGTCTTCTTTAGCAATCATTATCTGGTTATAACCTGAGAAACCATCCATCAAGGAAAGCATTTCATGTCCCGCTGTCATGTCTACAATCATGTCAATATTGGGCAATGAGAAATCATCTTTTGGACATGCTTTGTTCAAGTCTCTGAAGTCTGTGCAGATTCTGATGCCACCATCGGGTTTTGAGACAGGCACCAAGTTTGACACTCATTCTCTATAATCTATTGGTCGAATGAATCATGCATCTAATATCTTCTTTAGTTCCATTTTTACTAGCAGGGCGATCTGAGGGTGCATTTTTCTGAGCTTTTGTTTAACAGGCTTTGCTTTTGGGTATACTACTAAGTGGTGAACTGCGATTTTTGGATCGAGCCCGGGCATGTTAGCATAGCTCCATGCAAAGTTAACTTGTCTCTCTCTTAAGAAGGCTGCTAGGAGTTCTTTTTCTTCTGATAGTAATGATTCCGCATAGAATGTGATATGCGGGGTCTCCTCTGTTCCTAGATTAACTGGATTGCACCTTTCTACTAGGACTGCTAATTTTTCTCGATGAAGAGCTCTAAAAGGAAGATTGAATCCCCCATCCTCAGGTGCCTCAGAGAGGTTTTCACTGTTGGATGCGTCCTTTCCTTTTACTTTTTTTTATGTCGGAGAGTGCCACAATGTGGTTTTCACCCAAGGGCTTATATATTATTCTTAATTTCTCACTTTTGCGACTGAGGGATTCAATCATTTCCCCATAATAGGCATGTGTATCTAGCTCAATTATGAACCATGCTTTATGATCCCCACATAGTAAAATCCATGAATTCTGAGAGTGCCTCATCATTTTTGAATGTATCAAGAATTGGTGCTCCTTGTTGGTCATAGTCGATGAGTTGGGGGTATACTAGGCAGATTTCATGATTTTGTTGGTCTGATTCAAAGGATAAGGTGCTAATCATGAAAAGAGTGGTATCCTCAAATAGCCTAGGTAAGTTGGTCATGGGATCATCATCATCACTACTACTACAGACATCGGTTATGTCAAATTTGAAGTTATCTATGACGCGACCTGTAGATACTGGTAAGCGTAGTTCAACTACAGTTTGTTGAGGAGGATTTTTGACCTTTCTAACTAGAGGACCTCAGCTACGTATGGTTATACTCGGAGGGGTACATCTGAGCCCAAGACTTCTAATTCACATCTTCAGAATGATAGGTATTATAAGCCCATTGTCATTTTTCCCAAGTCTTTGATTTCTGTCATAGCCCATTGAGAGCATCATTTGCAAACCCTTGCTTCTGTCATCCATTGATAAATCAGCTACAGGTCACTCATCTTGGTATAGAATATGAGATGGATTTTCCTCGATAACTTCCTGACCGAGATCTCCCCAACTTGTAAAATTGGGATAGTTTTTAGGAGACGTTTGAGATGTGGACCTAGGCTTCATTTACTTGCGAACGTCCCCGTGATCTAAGAGATTGTGGTAACTCTCCTACCACAAAAGAATTTTTAGGAAGCGTGTATTTTCCACAACCATTATCTTGGATGATGACCTTAATATTAGAGATGGTGGGAATGGTAGGAGTGGTGGGTGTCTCTATCACATAAGTGGAAGCGAGAGTGGTGGGATCAATGTATGGTGTAGATGGGCCCTCATCATTTTTAGGTAGTTGTGGTACTTTATAGTACTTTTCCTCGAGGCTTTTGTAGTAGGAGAATGGTTCAGGATCTCCATGGATGGTGACTTCTTGTCCTTCAAATGTGAGTTTGACACATTGATGGAAAGTTGACGCTATTGCTTGCATTGCATGAATCCATGGAAGTCCTAGGAGGATGTTATATGGCAAGTTGAGGTCTAGGACCTGACAAGTGGTTTCCATGATGGCTGGCCCTACCTAAATAGGGATTTTGATTGTGCCCTGGGACACTCTTTCTTGATCATCATATGCTCTTATTGTGATACCCTTTCCTTTGTTGATAGAATCCTCTGAGATTTTTAATTGTTTGATGAGATTGAGAGAACAAATATTCAAGCCTGCACCTCCATCCACCAAGACCATTTTGAATTTGATTTTTTGTACTAGGACTTCTAAGTGGAGTGCACGGTTATGAGATGGTTGGGCAGGAAAAAATTGGTTGGAGAATGTGAGGAGATTGCGTGAATACATTCTCACCATATTTGGAATTGTTCTCAGACAAGACTGTGGGGACAATGGATGAAGCCAATGCTTCCTCAAGGATTTTCTTATGGGAAGATGATATTTTTAGTAGCTCCATGATGGAGATTTGTGCTGGCTTTCTTTTGAGCTGATCAAGGACGTTATATCCATTGGGGACAAATCTAGGTGCGGTGGACTTTGTTTGGTCGGGATGATCCCGCTGATGGTAACTTGTCACTTTGTGGTCACCCATAATCAACATGGGCTCCTTTGATGGTGATGGTAGCGCAGTAGTCATCCAGGGATGCAATGACATGGTCATACACATGATTTACATTCTTGAAGGTTTCTTTCCCCTTATCCATGTTATTATTCCCTTTATTGCCATGGTTAGGCATCAGATTCATGTATATCTTAAGGTTTTGGTTTCCTGTTCGTTGTTCCACGTTTATAATTCTTTGATCGATGAGATCTTGAACTATTTTTTTCACCTCATACAACTATTCATGGTATGCCCTTTGATTTTATGGAAGTCACAGAGTTGATTCTCATTATACCAAGGAGGTTTCACATCTGGTTCTTGGTAATTCTCATAGGTGGGAGCTTTAATGAGTTTTTCGTTTATCATTTTCTTCATGATGACTTCAAGTGGTTCCCCAAGAGTGGTGTACTTTCACTTGGGGTAATTCTTGTTTTGTTGGTGTGGTCCCCTTTGATCATTGACATTGTTAATTTCTTGATTGTTGTTTGGTTGTTGTGTTGCTTGATGATTGTTTTGGTGTTGGTTTTGGATTTGTGGTGCGGGTGTATTTTGGTGAGGGGTACTGATGACCACTTTGGCATCGACAACACCATCATTGGTAACATTTTTGTTCCTTGCCCATGTGCGAGGTTTTTCGTTGTAATTGGTGGGTGGGAAATTGTTTTGTTGTTTGGGGTATGAAGTTGATCCCGCGGGTTGTGTCATAAGGGCTTGTTCGATGTTGAGCGCCTTGGAGATCAATTAGTCATACATGCTAATCCCTTATACCTTGAGATGGAATTCCAAGAGGCTGTCAAGGTTGGATATGATGGTGCAAACTTGTTGTTCCTCAGGCATGACCCATTTGCTCTGATTGGCCTCGATCACCATCATTGTAGGAATGAAGCTTAATGATTCATTCTACCTTTGTTTCAGAGTCAGAGTTCTTCTAGATTGACATCCATTGCATATTGCATGAAGTTTTAATGAATGCATTTATAATTCTTGGAATGTTTCCTTTTATGCTTGTGGTAGGCTTAGAAACGACCCATAGCATGCATAAACCGTTCTAGGAAATAGCCGCGATCGATAGTATCAAGTTATATGCCACTTCCATGCAATGAACTTGGAATTCCCCCGATGTGATCTTCAAGGCTCTATCCCATGATATTTTTCAAACTTGGGATCTCTAAATCCCTTCGGGAATGGTTTCATCACAAGGCTCCTGCCAAATGGATAGGGACACAAGTTGCTTGGTGTTTCTGTGGTTTGCCCTGATTGAAGATGGAGCACTTGTTGCGAGAGCAACTTGATTTGTGATGTTACATCATTTTACAGATCAGGGGGTGGGATGAAGGTGTTCTAGGGTGTTTCAATTGTGGGTTGGATGGGTGGGTTGTTTGCGTGATGTTTGATGGTATTTGCACATTTTTCCTCGAACCATGTATGCTTGCACTTGCTTCACGATAAATAACACCCTTGTTGTTGGTCTTGTTGTTGCTGTGCTATACTACTCATTGTTGAGCTTGTTGCTGTTCCAACAACGCTTGTTGTTGGCTGCCACTAATGCTTCTTTGTCAGCTCTTGATATTGTTTTATTGTTTGTCGACATGCTTGTAGTTGTGCCGCCATTTTGTGCTTGTGCCTGTGCTTGTTGTGCTTGATATTGGGCATGTTCCTGAGCTTGAGCTTGTGCTTGAGTTTGTGTAACTTGTTGTTGTTGTAAGAATGCTTGGACTTGTGTAGCCTGTTGTGCTTGTAATGCTGCTTGGGCTGCTTGTGCAGCTTGAGCGGCTTGTTGAGCAGCTAGTTGCGTGGCTTATTGAGCAACTAGTTGTGCGGCTTGTTGAGCAGCTAGTTGAGTGGCTTGTTGAGTAGCTAGTTGTGCGGCTTGTTGAGCAG
>VDFB02301985.1:0-39336 GCA_007258455.2 Sequoia sempervirens | reverse complement strand
GGTTATCTTATTTTATGCTCTAATCTGCTAATCTACATTTTTTTCCCTAAACTACACTATAATGTCTATACATAAGTGTTTTTGTTCGGTGATTTAGCTTCTCCCCATTATAAACATATAATAAATTTAAATACAATAATACATTGAAAAATAAATGTGGTGGCAAAACCTTGCGCTGTTCTTTGCCGTTTTTGCCGTCTTCCATCATTACCGCTTACTGTCCGCCCCCTTCCTTGATGGGCCCTACATATGAAGGTATGCTACGTTTTTAGGGCGTGTTTACGTATGTTGTTTTTGGAGATGAGCCGCGTCCGTAATATACGGTCTAAAATCAATAAAACTGCCAAATACACCAGCTGGCGATTTCTATTTTGGACGGCAGTATGACCGTGAGGAAGATCAAAGAGTTTGTAATGAGTGCCATTTTCATTTTAAAGATGTGAGAGTGCGTTTAAGCCGTGAACAGAGCGATCAGATTGCTTCGGCTTCTTCTCTTGCAAATGGAGAAATTTGGGAAAAGGGTGATGCGTTGGTTGCCTTTTAAGAAGAAACACTACACAATCCAAAGGGCGAATCCTTTAATCTTCAAGCAATTCATTTGGCGCAGCTGCATTTTTGTTCTGAGCGTGTGGTTAAGAAACGGGGGTGTAATGAAATGCTCTAGAAATGTCAATGTTTCAAGATGAAAATGTCCCAAAATGCAGCAACCAGGTGGGAAGCTGCATATATTTAACACTGTTTTCTTCTTTCTGTTTTTTGCATTGTTTTTCGTGTTATCCCCTGTTCTAGCTTTGGTACAGTTTTTTTAATTGTGTTAGATGGTGACTGATTTTATTATTTTGGGCAGTTCCATGGTTCCGGAGACTATAACTTCATATTTTTCTTTTCAGTTTTTTTGTTACGGCATGCATAGAGGCGGGCATATTTGGATCTTCTATTGCATGTGTTCTTTCTTTTTCTCCACCTAAGGTCTTGGCGAAGATTACGTAAATCGAAATGGAAAGCTGCCCAAAATCTTGGTGCAAATTCAAAAAGAAATTCTACCATTCATTTCATCGTTTCATGCATTTTTTTGCATCCATCTAGCAAGCTCCATTCGACTTTGAGGTTCCACTTGCTAAATTGCATACGACGCATTGTTAATGTATGACCTTGTTTTGTTGAAGTTTGCCTGGAAATGGATACAAGTACTTCAAGGCAAGGATTTCTAGAGGTATGTTCCGAATGAACCGACACTTTCCAGACATATATTGTTATAGTTGGATAGTGACTACTTTTATTATTTTGGACAGTTGCATTGTTAGAGAGACTGTAAATATATTTTTTTTTTTTCATGTTTTTATTATATTGTTTTATTTGATTTCTCTCCATGAGACATAAGATTGGTCAATTGACCATTATAAAAACAGAGCAGACTGCTTTATAAGAATGCGTAATTTCATCATTGGTATGTGGAAAATCTGTTGTATGAAAGGATTAATCGACCTGTGCAGCATGTTTCTAGACTATTCTTAACACCAAATATAAGCAAATCTCTCATGATGTTTTGACCATCAGAAAAATACAGAGTCCCAGGCTTTTTGTTTCTGTAAACTTAGACTAAAACATAAGCGGTAAGAGAACTGAGGCAAAGATAAAATGTACATGCCAATATCAACAAATTCAAAAAATTTCATTGCTTTGTTGGGAGTCATTCCTTCCCTCGGTTAACTCTACTTATATTTACCAGAAATAAATATTCCCCGTCAACAATTTCCCCAACCCAAGTCATTACAATCCTGGACTGTTTTGGACTAATTTCTCAAGTGTGACTGGGGCTTCTGATTGTGTTGATGAATGATCAAATTTTTGTTACAATCTTGTGTGTCATGTTACATGTCATAAGTAAACAAGTTCCTGCCTTCTCTCAGTTGGACTCAGAAATGTGTTTTAGTCCCTCTGTTTACTCAGTACTTCCAAGCTTAAGGTACCTGTGCAATTTTTTTTTCATCTAAGGACAAAAATATATGGTCTTGGCTTTGCATTTCTAGAGCATAACAGCTTCACTGGTTAAGAAGACACTTGCGTTTTAGAAATTAGAATAGCTGCTACTATCTTATTAGTGCCTGCCTTTTAAGCAGGTACTATTGTGTTCAAAACACTTTAATTTGTAATTAATTTTATGAACCATGCAACCAATTAAAAGTTTTTATTTTTATTTGCTGTTTTCCTAATGCCAACAATTACAGGATGTATATTATTTATTGAAAAATAAATAAAAATTAATATTTATCTTTAAAACTGTTGGATAAAGCAATTGAGGTCTTATTGCAATGTTTGCATAGATCAAAAATATTAATTATGGTTTTTGTACACTGGTTTAAATTTTTCCGCAGGCGATGTGCAGTTCATATTGTATTTGTATAGTCGTATGAAAGTGTCTTTGTATTTACTATAAATATGCATGCATAAATGCATTTATATCCTTTCTACAGTTTCACATCATTTCATAGTCACTGGGAAACTTCATTATAGGAACATGGACTGCATCTCAATCCTTGTAAAAACTAGAAAAAGTGATTTTATTTTACTGAACCCACATGATTAGAATACATGTCGCTAGGGAAAGATAAGACAATAGAGGAGGACGAGGGAAAAATATTATGAACTTTTTATGTCATAAAATCATTCTCTTCAATCATCAAACTAACAAAATAATAGCCATTATTATTATGCATAGACAAGGCACTTGAACTTTTTGAAAAAATGCTTTATAAATTGCAAGAAGTTTTCTTTTCCTATAAATATTACATTACGTGCCTAAGGATGATATATGGGCTGAAATCTATTTGAAGTTTCTTGTGATTTCTTTTCATTTTTCCCATTACTTTTCCTTATGTTTTTGCAGGCCTATTTATTGTATGGTTGAAGATCAATTGAGTTGCTTCAACAATTTCTTAAAATAATGATTGAGCTGGATGGAATTCATAGAGTGCATGGAATGATAGAAGAAAAAAAAAAATCAACAAAATATGGTGTTAATCATAGAAGTTAAGTGAAAAAGGTAAGTGAATTTGTATTTGAATTTTTAAATTCAAGTTCAACTATATTTGATATGATTATGTAGAATGTATAATAATGGAAAACTCATAATTTTTTTGTTGTCATGCAGACTGTTATCTATTTCAACTAACCAGAATGAAAAATTGCAAGTGTTTGTAAAATCAAATATATTATGTCAAGAATTAACACTTTTAACTTTTATGAATGATAAGTCATACTGGTATGGATGAGGGTTCAATTTGACAAAGATAATTGTATTAATAGGAATATTAGAGTCCAAATGGATGCATGAACATGGTATTGCAATGTACTTGAGAGTGACAATCAAATGGAGTTTGTAAATTTAATCCTACTTTACTATCCTCATTGTTACCCACGCCTTTTGCTTTGTTGTACATACAACTTGAAGGTTTATGGTCGACCATTTATTGACATTGTGGATGACCATGCGATTGAACATGTCACATAAGCGTTACCTACCAATAGGTTGATTATGGATTATAACAAACTATTCATTCCAAGTTGCAAAATAGAGAAACCATAAAAAATTCAAAGGACAAGGATAAGGACATTGAAGAAGACTTCTAAGACTTTTCAATTTTGAGAGTAGATAAATTTTACATCTTAAAAATGTTGATATGTGCAATAATTATTATGACATATGCATTCATAACAAGTGTCATATGTGACCACTCTAACTATGAACTTAAGTGAAGTCATCAAGTGATATATTTTCATGTTGTTACAATACTTGTTTGAATTGTTATTTGAATGTCTTTGTCAATTTTTATTTATCCAATATTTGTAGTGTACACAATACATTGCACTTGTATAAAAGTGGATTTTGATATTAAGAAAATATTAAACATTCAAATGCATTCAATGAGTGTCATTTTTTATGTATCCATTATCATCACTTATTGAATGTATTTGAGTGTTTAATATTTGCTTGATATCACAATCCCTTTTTATACAAGTACAATGTATTGTGTACACTACAAATATTGGATACACAAAATATTGACAAAGACATTCAAATAACAATTGAAACAAGTATTGTAACATAGAAATATATCACTCAATGACTTTTCTTAAGTTCATAGTTAGAGTGGTCACATATGACACTTGCTATGAATGTATATGTTTGTCACAATAATTATTAAACATATCAAAATTTTAAAGATGTAAAATTTATCTACTTTCAAATTTCAGAAGTCTTAGAAGTCTTCTTCAATGTCCTTGTCCTTGCCCTTCAAAATATTTTTGCTTTCTCTATTCTGTAACTAGGAATGAATAATTCCTTATAACACATAAGCAACCTATTGGTAGGTAATGTTTGTGTGACATGTTCAATCACATGGTCATCCATAATGTTAATAAATGGTTGACCATAAACCTTCGAGTTGTATGTAAAACAAAGCACAAGGTGTGGGTAAGAATGAGGCCAATAAAGTAGGATTAAATTTACAAACTCCATTTGATTCTCTATCAAGCACACTACAATACAATGTCCCTGCTTCCATTTCGATTTTAATCTTCCTATTAATACAATTATTTTTGTCAAATTGAACCCCCTATCCATACCAGTATGACTTATCATCCATAAAAGTACAAAGTGTTAATTCTTGACATAATACATTTGATTTTATGAATGCTTGCAATTTTTCATTCTGGTTAGTTGAAATAGATAACATTCTGCACAACCACAAAAAAATTATGAGTTTCTCTTATTATACATTCTACATAATCATATAAAATATAGTTGAACTTTAATTAAAAAAATTAAATACAAATTCACTTACCTTTTTGCTTAACTTCTATGATAAACACCATTGTTTCGCTGATTTTTTTCTTCTATCATGCAATACACTCTACAATTTTTCTCAATATTCAAAGAATCTATGCCATGATTTTTGTCAAGTAATTGATCTTAAATTGGAGAGGACTTCTACACCCAATTGAATTTTCAGAGAGGCAGAGAATTTCAGGGTAAGTTTCAAGAAAGTTTATCACTCTTCTACACCTTATTTATACAGTTAATCACTCATTTTGAAGTGATTATTGTTTTAAAAAGGTAATATAGCCATCTGAATGTTTTTTAGTTGTTGCACAATCAATTAAAATTGGTTAAGGGTTGTGGTTGAGCATCTTGTAGGAGACACAATGGCAGGTAGTGGAGTCTTTCTTTATGGGCAATCTTTTGGATTTCTGGTGGCTTTTGTCAATTTAATGTGAATGTGTTCCTTAAATTCTCTTAACAGTTGAAAAATGCATCATCGTGGTTATTATCTATCCATATCTATTAATTAAATGAAAATCAAAATATAAATATATTTTTTATTTTCAATCAATTAATATATCGCGATCCTTAACTAGTGTGGTGGTTTCTTGTGTAATCACTGGGCGGTCTCCAGTTTCTTCAGGGAAAAAATAAAACTAGAGTTTAATATGTGGACGCTTGGGGGAAGGACATTTGGAAAAGAGGAGAGTCGAGGCTTCTGGTAAGGGTATTAGGAAGAGTTTGGAAGCCAGTCTTGTGTTAAAATAAAAGAACATTATCACTAAGCATGTATTTTCAAATTTTTGGTGTGAAGCAGTGTGACAGTTGATTACTGTTTTTAGATTTGGACTAAATTTTTTTTGTAAAGTTTTTTATCCCAATTTCTATCATAGTTATGTGAAACTCGTTTAATGTTCTTATTCCAAATTGGGGTAATTTCTATTGTGGTTTTCATCTGTAGGAAAAGACTGTTCCAGTCACAAGAGCTCATGTAAAATCTTGAATGCTGAAGCTGTTTTGCTTAATTTCGCTTTGGCAGTTTACATAACTTTGAATATATTTGTTATTTATTATCTCTCTTTTTTTCAAAATGTTCTGTTATGTTCTTGTAAGCTGCTTGAATGAATAGCCCTTCATTGGGTTCGTGGTCCTTGGACTGCATCAGTACGTCTCCAAAAGTTTATACTACTGCTCCAGGGTTAAATTATAGGGCCTTGTATATGTGATAACTCCTCAATAACTTTGGAGGTGAGTATGATATGTACATACGTTCACTACTTCTCTATGTAAGGAGTATACTATATAAGTTACCTCAACTATCTTGTGCCCATCAAAACTTTTGAAAAATGAATGGAAAGGACCACTAAACTAATTATGTCATTTGTATGGTTCACTTTAAACCTCTATCTCATTTAATCAATCTCCCAAGATTCTCTAACAACATTATTTTTTGCATGAGGCATAAGATTGGTCAAATGAACATTCAGTGCTACCGACATATGATATTTATAAGGTAATTGAAGTACTGCTAATCTGACATGTGATTTCCAACTCTCTACAATACTCTCCCACTACCTTCAAACAAATGCCAAAAAAAAAATTGTTGTAACATTTGGGTCAAATCTCGGCTGCTCAAGCTTGATCAATAAGGCTGAAAGTAAACAGCCAACACATTGTTTTTTGTTTTAGATATTGGATGCCCCAAATAACAAACAACGGTGCTTTTATTAGTAGTATTTTTTTACCTACCCAATCTTTAGCTTGTAAAATTGTTTTTATCATCCATACTTTTTTCAAAATGTGAATTCCTTATCAACAAGTAAGTTAATAATGCCTCGTCTGACTTCTATTTTGTGAACTTTGTTGGAAATGCTGTCATTGATGTCAAAGTTGAAATGACAAAGTTGTTATTGATGTCAAAGTCATGTCAAGGAGGATTTTGTTGTCTAGGCATAGTATCATTGATGTATGGACGAGTTTGTTGGCAGTTGTCATTGATGGAAGGCATGTCAAAGGTGGCATGAGAAATAGGTGTTGCTCTTTAAGATATGATGATACAAAAGTAGAGCAGCATGAATATATTGATCATATTCAAGACCTGTACATTGGTGTGATGGAGGCATTTCAAGATTACCTGCAGTTGTGACTACTCTTAAGAATGATAAATTTTATGATTAAAAAGCATGTGCCATGATATGGGAAGTATCATATATACAGAATCATATAAAAAGATGGGGAGTATGGTCTCCAAAGCAAGAGAAAAATTTTGAAGGTTTGGTAGGCCTTGAGTCACATTCATGAATACAGCAAGAATGACTGCTATATATGAAGAAAAGAAATTTTTGTTTCAGTTCCACATTCAACATAATGGATAACAAAAAGATTGATGGCAAGGCTCCATCCTAAAGAGAAACATTTAGGTTGTATCTGAGGAAAGTTGCTATGATTCAAATCATTTCAGATGCAAGACACATGCTACCAGCCAACCAAAAAATAATGATGCAAGACACATAAATACACAACAATGATATTTTGCAGTGCAACAATATAGAAGTTTAAATTAAAGATGTAAACTTATGGCAGCGATCATGATAAATGGATATTACTATATTAATAAGTGGCGATCATGATAAGACTTAAACAATTGTTATTAATAAGGCAGTGGTCATGTTTAAAGAAGGCTACGATAGAAAAGGTTTAAGTATTTTTGAAAGGAGCACATAAGAAAAAGGGGCAAATAAAAACAAAATCATATAAAGACAAAATTAAAGAAAAAGACAAAATTCATAATAGACAAAAGAGGGTTGTGATCTAATTAAGCCAAGAGGCTTCTACAATGAAAGCACAGGATGCGTGTACATTTTTTGAAGCTATGTTTATTTTGATGTTCTTCTCCCTGGCATATTATAAAAGAAAAAAAAGAAACGCAATCGACATGCATATAAAAGAAATGTAACGACATGCAAATTTATTTTCTATATATATTATAAAAGAAAAGATATTAAAAGAAATGTAACCGACATGCAAATTGATGTGACAAATTGATTAAAAAATAGGCACCTCAAGAAGGATATCTCTCAGCTTTTTTATAAATATTATTAATAAATAATATATATATATATACTTGTTTTAATTAATACTAGGCAACAATTCACCATTACCTTTGGACAACAACGAATATACATGGAGTGGTTACTTTGTAGAAAGTAGCGATTTCATTTTTAAAGGCAATGAATATAATTTAAGTGATAATAAGCAATGATTAAGGAAAACAAAAGGCATCAATTAAAGTGAATAAAAAGCTGCGATCATTGTTTTGTTTATAGAAAGACAAAAGTTATATAAGACAAATTTGTCTCATTCCAATTTGTCTTAAATGAAATAAAAGGTGTGATTCGTATGGATTAGGAAGAGTTGCATTTGTTATGAAGAGGTATATTTATTCTTAGAGTTATCTCTCTTTGCATAGAATGCGACCATTCAAGGAATTGACTCTCCTCATGATAGTATATGTAATGATTGTGGAATATGTGAAGTAAAAAATATTAAGCAAGAGAAGAATGTTAGGGAAAGATAAAGAGTCAAAAAGATAAATCAAATACACCAACAGATATAGAAGGAAGACAATGAAATATCATTCTAAGTAAAGCAGATCTAGAGGAATAAAAAGAAAAAATATATGTAATAATATATATTTCTTGATTTTGTATCTTGACAGTAAAATTACCAACATAGAAAAAATTAAAATAACATCAATGATATTCCTAACAACCTTTGACAACAAATTTTGACATCAATGACAACCTATGTTCAACAGGGGGTGTAAGAGGAGAATTAATGAAGTAGGATCAATAACTCGTTTCAAAGGATATTTAGTGTCTGTGAACATTGGAGATTGAAACGTAATGTCAATATTTATGCATAAGCCTTTGAGCTTTGATAAATATATGAATAATCTTTCCTTTGTGAACACAATACTTCATCGATTTACATTTATTTTCTTTTGGAATTGAGTGAGGATTAAACTTGAGTAATCTTTTCTTTGTTGCTGACACTCCTTTGTTGCTGATACTCCATACTTTGGGTTGAGGTATTAGTAATATGTGTTTCAAGTCTTGTCGCTTTGGTATCATGGTTATGAACCAATGTTAGTCATGCCTTTTTGCTTTCAATTCAAAACCACACATCATTTAAATTTTTGTTTCAATATTTTATTGAAGATCTAAGGAGGGAGTTGTACCTCATTAAAATTCAGAGGAAGATCAACAATGAAATGATGAACTCTCCAACTGATCGTTAATAATTTTTCTTCCTTTTGGGCAATAAAGAGTCATATTAAATTGCCTTTCAAGAAGACAAATCTATTAACCAACAATAGTTATAACAGTTAATTTTTTTTCTATCTATAGAATAAAAATGCAAACATTTCATCAAAATGTACTTTTTGATATACAATAAAATATATTTTCTCTTCTGCTCCTCCTAGACCTAATAGTTTTATCACAATACCAAAAACAGTGGACGTGACGAGTAGATGAACCTGTGATTGAGTGCTCCTAAGAAGATAATGGATGTGAGTTAATCATTGATTTGTGATTCCTAGCATGCTAAAAGAATTGAGTCATCATTGATCATTGATTTACTGAAAAACTAAGTTGTTGATGTGCCTGGTTGATTTAAGGTGCTGCCACTTTTTAAATAATTGAGCAATTTAAAATGAATTGAGCATCACAAAAAAAGCAGATAAAAAAAGCACTCACAACAAATGACACAAAGACTATGTGGTTTTCCAATATGGCTACATCCACGAGAAAGGAAGGTACAATATCTTTATTGTAGAACAACAAAAAATACAAGCTCTTCATCTGTTGCATATTACAATTAACATCCCCAATAGATAGAAGTGATTTGGGGAACGGAGAAATTGAAGAGGCATGGAATCTGAAGGGGTAGAGCCGGTTGAACTTCACATTTATAACAATCTCCCACTTGAAGTCCAAACCATGCTGCAGCTTAGAGATGTCACCCGTCTTTCTAGGCTTATTGTCGCAATTTCACAAAACCAAAAGAAACTCTGCAAAATTGCACCATGCAACCAATCAGATATCTGAACTGTTTGTAAAATGGAAAATGATCACCCTCATCGGCCCACTATGCATAATCCTTGTACAACCTCTAGACAAATTCCATCAAAGTGTCAATCCTGTGCCACTAGTAGCCTATCTCTCCAACTCTAGTCTACTAAAGAGCACTTGCATACAAATAAACGTAGGGAATCCCCTCAACCAGCTATGGTCTCTGACTAGGTGGATGAAAGACAGGGATATGCTCCCAAGCCCAGATCATAAGGTCATCCCACAGCTGATGCTATGCACACCTTTGTACGCCGCCTCATGTAACTGATGATATAACATGCCAAGCAGACAGGTCCCCAATCAAAAATAGTCCTTTCTCACCTCATCTACAAAAGAACATCTCCCCATCCAATAGGGAACTCATGTCCACAAAAATTTGGAGTCAAGACAGCCATAATCAATGTGCATAACATCGCATCCCATTGAGGATAATGCTCTACCATGAACTTGCACCGAATCTCGTACCCCTCGATGCCTAGTCTTGCACCATCATCAACCTCATAAAACTCGATAATAACCTGATGCCCTGCATGTGGATCATAGACAACTCCCTCCCCTTGGATCGGAAGGCACAAAATCCAATAGACATCCTCCAATGTTATAGTAGCCTCTCCCATCGGCAAGTGGAAGGAACATGTCTCTGAATGCTATCTCTTGGCCAATGCTGTCAAAAGTCCCCTATTTGCCCAAACAATGGGCATATAGGTCACATAGTATAATCCAAGTCGCATCAATCGGCTACACTCTCTGTCTCGCAGCTGATCCTCAAATGCATAGGTCGAAGCCCTGAACTCGCATGTGTAGATGGGTGATATTTGTTTCTGCACGTGCAGAAATGAGAGTTAGCACATCATTGAAGCATCATTGTTACCATCTATCTAATAAAAAAGAAGCAAAAATTGTGTTTAAAACGAAGTCAACCTTAGTCAAATGTGTCGCGCTAAGTCAATTGCATTGCTCGACTCTTCATATGCATCAAGAAAAAATGTTTGTGTCACATGAGCTCACAAATGTGTTAATCATTAGCACATGTGTTGCTTTTGCTAGCATATGCGTCATTATCAAATCAGTTGCGTTGAATGCCCTTTCGTTTGCATTGTGACAAAATGACTGCGTCACTCTAACTATCACTTGCATTGCAAAATGACGATTGTGTCTTACAAACTTGCGAATGCGTCACTCTTGAACAGATCCTTTACGTTTGCATCATGACACATCAAATGCGTTGAATGCAAATATGAATGCAGCTTATGCAAACGTGAATGCGTAGCAACGCATTTGTTACCCTAACTTATAGCCCTAAAAATGCGCATAAAACAATGAAATGACGAAGTGGGTAAGGCATACTTACCAATGCGTCTGTGCCCTCTGATCGTTTGAAAGTCTGAAAAATGTAACTGTGGTGCTCAGACACTGGAATCACCATCTTCGCCGAAGTCTCCTCTCTCTGAGCTCTCAAATTTCCAAAGGTAAAAGTGAAAATGAATTGACTTTTTACCCATGTTGAACCTATTTATAGGCTAAAAGTGGGATTCTCTTCAAAATTTTATTATTGTAGGCTCTTTTGACCAACCTTTTGGCTGCTTTAAACACCTCGAAATCTAAAACCGATCGCACCAATGATTTTTTGATTGTCAAATTAACTTTTTCAAACACTTTCCAAATTACCGATCGCACCAATGATTTTTTGATTGTCAAATTAACTTTTTCAAACACTTTCCAAATTTTCTTGTCGCCGGACTAAAATTTGAAAATTTTCCTGAGGGGGAATAAATACTCCGTACCTTCACTAGGACATGTTTCTGACTGAATTTTCTTTGTCACAATGCAACAAGCTGCATTATGACAAAGAGGGGCAAAATGTAGACACATAAGACTGACCTAAGTTGCAAGTTTTATTTTCTCCATATTTCTTCCTAGCATAATTAAAATATTTAATCATGTCCTATGGTCCAATTCAACTATTAATTAAATAATTCATAATTATTTAATCAATTCTTATCTTTTATTCATTTTGACTATTTATTTATTTAAATACATCACTAACTCTCTAATATTTTTCTATGATTAAATATCTTTTGTCCTTTATTTCCTCCTGATTATTTAAATAAGTAAATTTTATTTATTTATTTAAATATGTCATCAATGTCTAAATGTCTTTAAATAATTAAATAAATTTATTTAATTATTCTCCACTTTGACATTCTCCTAATTTTTCTGATTTTCCCTCTCTTCGTAAATAATTAGAAATTTATTATTTATTTTCACATAGGCCCATCTTTTGAATTGAATTAATTTTTAATTCAAAATAGCAATTTTCCCTCTTAAATCAAATAATTTCTATTATTATTTGATTTTCCCAGCTTTCTTTTTTTCTGTGCCATTCTTATCTCTTTGTCACATGCAATTTTGTCCCTTGATTTGATTTTCTAAAATCAAACATTGACCATTCATTTCAAATTTACTTTAATGTTTCCCTAACCCTAATTGTGGGTTGTCACATTCAATTTTAACCATTGATCTTAGGGCATTTGTCAATCTTCAATCTTGGCCATTCACCAAAAATTGACTTCTCTATAAAATGGCAATTTTGGTCTCATTTGCACATCTCTTAATCTTATGCAATTTACGCCTTAACCAATCTACATCTCCTACATCTCTTGGTATCTTGACATTTTGGCATTTCATAGGCTTGCTTCATAGTTGCTTAGTTGCATTGTGTCGCACTTTGATAGAATCGTCTAACATTTGCTTAGCACACTTGCATCCGACAAACACAATATTGCAGCAAATAAAGAAGGTGCAATGGAAGTCAATCATAAAGATTGAAGACATTCGGTAAACTTTTTCCTTATTTTTGTATTGTTACTTCTTTATATTTCATTGTTTGCTTTTGGGTTATCTTATTTTATGCTCTAATCTGCTAATCTACATTTTTTTCCCTAAACTACACTATAATGTCTATACATAAGTGTTTTTGTCCGGTGATTTAGCTTCTCCCCATTATAAACATATAATAAATTTAAATACAATAATACATTGAAAAATAAATGTGGTGGCAAAACCTTGCGCTGTTCTTTGCCGTTTTTGCCGTCTTCCATCATTACCGCTTACTGTCCGCCCCCTTCCTTGATGGGCCCTACATATGAAGGTATGCTACGTTTTTAGGGCGTGTTTACGTATGTTGTTTTTGGAGATGAGCCGCGTCCGTAATATACGGTCGAAAATCAATAAAACTGCCAAATACACCAGCTGGCGATTTCTATTTTGGACGGCAGTATGACCGTGAGGAAGATCAAAGAGTTTGTAATGAGTGCCATTTTCGTTTTAAAGATGTGAGAGTGCGTTTAAGCCGTGAACAGAGCGATCAGATTGCTTCGGCTTCTTCTCTTGCAAATGGAGAAATTTGGGAAAAGGTGATGCGTTGGTTGCCTTTTAAGAAGAAACACTACACAATCCAAAGGGCGAATCCTTTAATCTTCAAGCAATTCATTTGGCGCAGCTGCATTTTTGTTCTGAGCGTGTGGTTAAGAAACGGGGGTGTAATGAAATGCTCTAGAAATGTCAATGTTTCAAGATGAAAATGTCCCAAAATGCAGCAACCAGGTGGGAAGCTGCATATATTTAACACTGTTTTCTTCTTTCTGTTTTTTGCATTGTTTTTCGTGTTATCCCCTGTTCTAGCTTTGGTACAGTTTTTTTAATTGTGTTAGATGGTGACTGATTTTATTATTTTGGGCAGTTCCGTGGTTCCAGAGACCATAACTTCATATTTTTCTTTTCAGTTTTTTTTGTTACGGCATGCATAGAGGCGGGCATATTTGGATCTTCTATGCCATGTGTTCTTTCTTTTTCTCCACCTAAGGTCTTGGCGAAGATTACGTAAATCGAAATGGAAAGCTGCCCAAAATCTTGGTGCAAATTCAAAAAGAAATTCTACCATTCATTTCATCGTTTCATGCAATTTTTTGCATCCATCTAGCAAGCTCCATTCGACTTTGAGGTTCCACTTGCTAAATTGCATACGACGCATTGTTAATGTATGACCTTGTTTCGTTGAAGTTTGCCTGGAAATGGATACAAGTACTTCAAGGCAAGGATTTCCAGAGGTATGTTCCGAATGAACCGACACTTTCCAGACATATATTGTTATAGTTGGATAGTGACTACTTTTATTATTTTGGACAGTTGCATTGTTAGATAGACTGTAAATATATATATATATATATATATATATATTTTCATGTTTTTATTATATTGTTTTATTTGATTTCTCTCCATGAGACATAAGATTGGTCAATTGACCATTATAAAAACAGAGCAGACTGCTTTACAAGAATGCGTAATTTCATCATTGGTATGTGGAAAATCTGTTGTATGAAAGGATTAATCGACCTGTGCAGCATGTTTCTAGACTATTCTTAACACCAAATATAAGAAAATCTCTCATGATGTTTTGACCATCAGAAAAATACAGAGTCCCAGGCTTTTTGTTTCTGTAAACTTAGACTAAAACACAAGCAGTAAGAGAACTGAGGCAAAGATAAAATGCACATGCCAATATCAACAAATTCAGAAAATTTCATTGCTTTGTTGGGAGTCATTCCTTCCCTCGGTTAACTCTACTTATATTTACCAGAAATAAATATTCCCCGTCAACAATTTCCCCAACCCAAGTCATTACAATCCTGGACTATTTTGGACTAATTTCTCAAGTGTGACTGGGGCTTCTGATTGTGTTGATGAATGATCAAATTTTTGTTACAATCTTGTGTGTTTCATGCTCACATGTCAAGGGTAAACAAGTTCCTAGTTTTCTCTTAGTTGGACTCAGAAATGTGTTTTAGTCCTCTGCTTATCATACTTCAAGCTAAGTGTACCTGTGCAATTTTTTTCATCTAAGGACAAAAATATATGGTCTTGACTTTGCATTTCTAGAGCATAACAGCTTCACTAGTTAAGAAGACACTTGCGTTTTAGAAATTAGAATAGTTGCTACTATCTTATTAGTGCCTGCCTTTTAAGCAGGTACTATTGTGTTCAAAACACTTTAATTTGTAATTAATTTTATGAACCATGCAACCAATTAAAAGTTTTTATTTTTATTTGCTGTTTTCCTAATGCCAACAATTACAGGATGTATATTATTTATTGAAAAATAAATAAAAATTAATATTTATCTTTAAAACTGTTGGATAAAGCAATTGAGGTCTTATTGCAATGTTCGCATAGATCAAAAATATTAATTATGGTTTTTGTACACTGGTTTAAATTTTTCCGCAGGCGATGTGCAGTTCATATTGTATTTGTATAGTCGTATGAAAGTGTCTTTGTATTTTCTATAAATATGCATGCATAAATGCATTTATATCCTTTCTACAGTTTCACATCATTTCATAGTCACTGGGAAACTTCATTATAGGAACATGGACTGCATCTCAATCCTTGTAAAAACTAGAAAAAGTGATTTTATTTTACTGAACCCACATGATTAGAATACATGTCGCTAGGGAAAGATAAGACAATAGAGGAGGACGAGGGAAAAATATTATGAACTTTTTATGTCATAAAATCATTCTCTTCAATCATCAAACTAACAAAATAATAACCATTATTATTATGCATAGACAAGGCACTTGAACTTTTTGAAAAAATGCTTTATAAATTGCAAGAAGTTTTCTTTTCTTATAAATATTACATTACACGCCTAAGGATGATATATGGGCTGAAATCTATTTGAAGTTTCTTGTGATTTCTTTTCATTTTTCCCATTACTTTTCCTTATGTTTTTGCAGGCCTATTTATTGTATGGTTGAAGATCAATTGAGTTGCTTTCAACAATTTCTTAAAATAATGATTGAGCTGGATGGAATTCATAGAGTACGGCAATAGAAGAAAAAAAAAAATCAATCAGGGTCATGGAAAAGTCAATCATAGAAAGCAGTGGTAGGTTAATTTATTTAATTTACCAAGAACAATCCAGATATGATGAATGCAACTCATACCTTTTTGTTAAACATGTAGACGTTATCTATTCACTGCATCGAAAATTGTAGTGTTTGTAAATCACTGAGATATGTTTAAGAACATCTTTAATCCCTTTTTATGAATGATAAGTCATACTGAAGGATATATCCACAGTATGACCAGGCTAATAGGTTAGAGTTCCAGTATACAACGTTTAAAATGCAATGTACTTGAGAGTGACAGAGTTTGTAATTTAATCCTGTTTCACTATTCCTTTTCATTGTTACCATCGCTTTTGCTTTTTTGTACATACAACTTGAAGGTTTATGGTCGACCATTTATTGACATTGTGGATGACCATGCGATTGAACATGTCACATAAGCGTTACCTACCAATAGGTTGATTATGGATTATAACAAACTATTCATTCCAAGTTGCAAAATAGAGAAACCAAAAAAAAATTCAAAGGACAAGGATAAGGACATTGAAGAAGACTTCTAAGACTTTTCAATTTTGAGAGTAGATAAATTTTACATCTTAAAAATGTTGATATGTGCAATAATTATTATGACATATGAAATTATAATAGTAAGCCAGTAGTGATCATTTCAACCATGAACTTAAGTGAGCTCACCGCGATACTATGCTGCTCAGTTGTTTCATTAACGTTATTTGAATGTCTTTGTCAATTTTTATTTATCCAATATTTGCAGTGTACACAATACATTGCACTTGTATAAAAGTGGATTTTGATATTAAGAAAATATTAAACATTCAAATGCATTCAATCAGTGTCATTTTTTATGTATCCATTATCATCACTTATTGAATGTATTTGAGTGTTTAATATTTGCTTGATATCACAATCCCTTTTTATACAAGTACAATGTATTGTGTACACTACAAATATTGGATACATAAAAAATTGACAAAGACATTCAAATAACAATTGAAACAAGTATTGTAACATAGAAATATATCACTTAATGACTTTTCTTAAGTTCATAGTTAGAGTGGTCACATATGACACTTGCTATGAATGTATATGTTTGTCATAATAATTATTAAACATATCAAAATTTTAAAGATGTAAAATTTATCTACTTTCAAATTTCAGAAGTCTTAGAAGTCTTCTTCAATGTCCTTGTCCTTGCCCTCCAAAATATTTTTGCTTTCTCTATTCTGTAACTAGGAATGAATAATTCCTTATAACACATAAGCAACCTATTGGTAGGTAATGTTTGTGTGACATGTTCAATCACATGGTCATCCATAATGTTAATAAATGGTTGACCATAAACCTTCGAGTTGTATGTAAAACAAAGCACAAGGTGTGGGTAAGAATGAGGCCAATAAAGTAGGATTAAATTTACAAACTCCATTTGATTCTCTATCAAGCACACTACAATACAATGTCCCTGCTTCCATTTCAATTTTAATCTTCCTATTAATACAATTATTTTTGTCAAATTGAACCCCCTATCCATACCAGTATGACTTATCATCCATAAAAGTACAAAGTGTTAATTCTTGACATAATACATTTAATCTCGCAGTCCAAACTTTTCATTCAAGCCATTGAAATAGATAAACATTCTGCGACAACCAATAAAAATTCATGGAGAGCTCTTATTATACATCTCTACATAATCATATAAAATATAGTTGAACTTTAATTAAAAAAATTAAATACAAATTCACTTACCTTTTTGCTTAACTTCTATGATAAACACCATTGTTTCGCTGATTTTTTTCTTCTATCATGCAATACACTCTACAATTTTTCTCAATATTCAAAGAATCTATGCCATGATTTTTGTCAAGTAATTGATCTTAAATTGGAGAGGACTTCTACACCCAATTGAATTTTCAGAGAGGCAGCGAATTTCAGGGTAAGTTTCAAGAAAGTTTATCACTCTTCTACACCTTATTTATACAGTTAATCACTCATTTTGAAGTGATTATTGTTTTAAAAAGGTAATATAGCCATCTGAATGTTTTTTAGTTGTTGCACAATCAATTAAAATTGGTTAAGGGTTGTGGTTGAGCATCTTGTAGGAGACACAATGGCAGGTAGTGGAGTCTTTCTTTATGGGCAATCTTTTGGATTTCTGGTGGCTTTTGTCAATTTAATGTGAATGTGTTCCTTAAATTCTCTTAACAGTTGAAAAATGCATCATCGTGGTTATTATCTATCCATATCTATTAATTAAATGAAAATCAAAATATAAATATATTTTTTATTTTCAATCAATTAATATATCGCGATCCTTAACTAGTGTGGTGGTTTCTTGTGTAATCACTGGGCGGTCTCCAGTTTCTTCAGGGAAAAAATAAAACTAGAGTTTAATATGTGGACGCTTGGGGGAAGGACATTTGGAAAAGAGGAGAGTCGAGGCTTCTGGTAAGGGTATTAGGAAGAGTTTGGAAGTCAGTCTTGTGTTAAAATAAAAGAACATTATCACTAAGCATGTATTTTCAAATTTTTGGTGTGAAGCAGTGTGACAGTTGATTACTGTTTTTAGATTTGGACTAATTTTTTTTTGTAAAGTTTTTTATGCCAATTTCTATCATAGTTATGTGAAACTCGTTTAATGTTCTTATTCCAAATTGGGGTAATTTCTATTGTGGTTTTCATCTGTAGGAAAAGACTGTTCCAGTCACAAGAGCTCATGTAAAATCTTGAATGCTGAAGTTGTTTTGCTTAATTTCGCTTTGGCAGTTTACATAACTTTGAATATATTTGTTATTTATTATCTCTTTTCTTTTCAAAATGTTCTGTTATGTTCTTGTAAGCTGCTTGAATGAATAGCCCTTCATTGGGTTCGTGGTCCTTGGACTGCATCAGTACGTCTCCAAAAGTTTATACTACTGCTCCAGGGTTAAATTATAGGGCCTTGTATATGTGATAACTCGTCAATAACTTTGGAGGTGAGTATGATATGTACATACGTTCACTACTTCTCTATGTAAGGAGTATACTATATAAGTTACCTCAACTATCTTGTGCCCATCAAAACTTTCGGAAAACGAATGGAAAGGACCACTAAACTACTTATGTCATTTGTATGGTTCACTTTAAACCTCTATCTCATTTAATCAATCTCCCAAGATTCTCTAACAATATTATTTTTTGCATGAGGCATAAGATTGGTCAAATGAACATTCAGTGCTACCGACATATGATATTTATAAGGTAATTGAAGTACTGCTAATCTGACATGTGATTTCCAACACTCTACAATACTCTCCCACTACCTTCAAACAAATGCCAAAAAAAAAAATTGTTGTAACATTTTGGGTCAAATATCGGCTGCTCAAGCTTGATCAATAAGGCTGAAAGTAAACAGCCAACACATTTTTTTTTGTTTTAGATATTGGATGCCCCAAATAACAAACAACGGTGCTTTTATTAGTAGTATTTTTTTACCTACCCAATCTTTAGCTTGTAAAATTGTTTTTATCATCCATACTTTTTTCAAAATGTGAATTCCTTATCAACAAGTAAGTTAATAATGCCTCGTCTGACTTCTATTTTGTGAACTTTGTTGGAAATGCTGTCATTGATGTCAAAGTTGAAATGACAAAGTTGTTATTGATGTCAAAGTCATGTCAAGGAGGATTTTGTTGTCTAGGCATAGTATCATTGATGTATGGACGAGTTTGTTGGCAGTTGTCATTGATGGAAGGCATGTCAAAGGTGGCATGAGAAATAGGTGTTGCTCTTTAAGATATGATGATACAAAAGTAGAGCAGCATGAATATATTGATCATATTCAAGACCTGTACAGTGGTGTGATGGAGGCATTTCAAGATTACCTGCAGTTGTGACTACTCTTAAGAATGATAAATTTTATGATTAAAAAGCATGTGCCATGATATGGGAAGTATCATATATACAGAATCATATAAAAAGATGGGGAGTATGGTCTCCAAAGCAAGAGAAAAATTTTGAAGGTTTGGTAGGCCTTGAGTCACATTCATGAATACAGCAAGAATGACTGCTATATATGAAGAAAAGAAATTTTTGTTTCAGTTCCACATTCAACATAATGGATAACAAAAAGATTGATGGCAAGGCTCCATCCTAAAGAGAAACATTTAGGTTGTATGTGAGGAAAGTTGCTATGATTCAAATCATTTCAGATGCAAGACACATGCTACCAGCCAACCAAAAAATAATGATGCAAGACACATAAATACACAACAATGATATTTTGCAGTGCAACAATATAGAAGTTTAAATTAAAGATTTAAACTTATGGCAGCTATCATGATAAATGGATATTACTATATTAATAAGTGGTGATCATGATAAGACTTAAACAATTGTTATTAATAAGGCAGTGGTCATGTTTAAAGAAGGCTACGATAGAAAAGGTTTAAGTATTTTTGAAAGGAGCACATAAGACAAAGGGGCAAATAAAAACAAAATCATATAAAGACAAAATTAAAGAAAAAGACAAAATTCATAATAGACAAAAGAGGGTTGTGATCTAATTAAGCCAAGAGGCTTCTACAATGAAAGCACAGGATGCGTGTACATTTTTTGAAGCTATGTTTATTTTGATGTTCTTCTTCCTGGCATATTATAAAAGAAAAAAAAGAAACGCAATCGACATGCATATAAAAGAAATGTAACGACATGCAAATTTATTTTCTATATATATTATAAAAGAAAAGATATTAAAAGAAATGTAACCGACATGCAAATTGATGTGACAAATTGATTAAAAAATAGGCACCTCAAGAAGGATATCTCAGCGTATTTATATATATTATTAATAAATAATATATATATATATACCTTGTTTTAATTAATACTCAGGCAACAATTCACCATTACCTTTGGACAACAACGAATATACATGGAGGGGTTACTTTGTAGAAAGTAGCGATTTCATTTTTAAAGGCAATGAATATAATTTAAGTGATAATAAGCAATGATTAAGGAAAACAAAAGGCATCAATTAAAGTGAATAAAAAGCTGCGATCATTGTTTTGTTTATAGAAAGACAAAAGTTATATAAGACAAATTTTTCTCATTCCAATTTGTCTTAAATGAAATAAAAAGGTGTGATTCGTATGGATTAGGAAGAGTTGCATTTGTTATGAAGAGGTATATTTATTCTTAGAGTTATCTCTCTTTGCATAGAATGCGACCATTCAAGGAATTGACTCCTCATGAGAAGCACAATGATTAGTAGCCATGCAGCACATACAAGAGAAGAATGTTAGGTTATGCATCAAAAAGATAAACTAAATACACCAACAAGATATAGAAGGGAAGACAATGAAATATCATTCTAAGTAAAGCAGATATAGAGGAATAAAAAGAAAAAATATATGTAATAATATATATTTCTTGATTTTGTATCTTGACAGTAAAATTACCAACATAGAAAAAATTAAAATAACATCAATGACATTCCTAACAACCTTTGACAACAAATTTTGACATCAATGACAACCTATGTTCAACAGGGGGTGTAAGAGGAGAATTAATGAAGTAGGATCAATAACTCGTTTCAAAGGATATTTAGTGTCCGTGAACATTGGAGATTGAAATGTAATGTCAATATTTATGCATAAGCCTTTGAGCTTTGATAAATATATGAATAATCTTTCCTTTGTGAACACAACACTTCATCGATTTACATTTATTTTCTTTTGGAATTGAGTGAGGATTAAACTTGAGTAATCTTTTCTTTGTTGATGACACTCCTTTGTTGCTAATACTCCATACTTTGGGTTGAGGTATTAGTTATATGTGTTTCAAGTCCTGTCGCTTTGGTATCATGGTTGCGAACCAATGTGAGTCATGCCTTTTTGCTTTCAATTCAAAACCACACATCATTTAAATTTTTGTTTCAATATTTTATTGAAGATCGAAGGAGGGAGTTTTACCTCATTAAAATTCAGAGGAAGATCAACAATGAAATGATGAACTCTCCAACTGATCGTTAATAATTTTTCTTCCTTTTGGGCAATAAAGAGTCATATTAAATTACCTTTCAAGAAGACAAATCTATTAACCAACAATAGTTATAACAGTTAATTTTTTTTCTATCTATAGAATAAAAATGCAAACATTTCATCAAAATGTACTTTTTGATATACAATAAAATATATTTTCTCTTCTGCTCCTCCTAGACCTAATAGTTTTATCACAATACCAAAAACAGTGGACGTGACGAGTAGATGAACCTGTGATTGAGTGCTCCTAAGAAGATAATGGATGTGAGTTAATCGTTGATTTGTGATTCCTAGCATGCTAAAAGAATTGAGTCATCATTGATCATTGATTTACTGAAAAACTAAGTTGTTGATGTGCCTGGTGGATTTAAGGTGCTGCCACTTTTTAAATAATTGAGCAATTTAAAATGAATTGAGCATCGCAAAAAAAGCAGATAAAAAAAGCACTCACAACAAATGACACAAAGACTATGCGGTTTTCCAATATGGCTACATCCACGAGAAAGGAAGGTATTAACATCTGGCCGTAGAACAACAAAAATACAAGCTCTTCATCCTGTATTACACCAACATCCCCAATAGATAAGTTTTACTGAACCTGAGAAATTGAAGAGGTATGGAATCTGGTTGGTAGGAGCCGGGTTGAACTTCACATTTATAGCAATCTCCCCAATTTGAAGTCCAAACCATGCTGCAGCTTAGAGATGTCACCCGTCTTTCCAGGCTTATTGTCGCAATTTCACAAAACCAAAAGAAACTCTACAAAATTGCACCATGCAACCAATGAGATATCTGAACTGTTTGCAAAATGGAAAATGATCACCCTCATCGACCCATTGTGCACAATCCTTGTACAGCCTCTAGAAAAATTCCATCAAAGTGTCAATCTTGTACCACTAGTAGGCTATCTCTCCAACTCTAGTCTACTAAAGAGTACTTGCATACAAATAAACGTAGGGAATCCCGTCAACCAGCTACGGTCTCTGAATAGGTGGACGAAAGACAGGGATATGCTCCCAAGCCCAGATCATAAGGTCATACCGCAGCTAATGCTAGGCACACCTTTGTACGCCGCCTCATGTAACTGATGATATAACATGCCAAGCAGACAGGTCCCCAAACAAAAATAGTCCTTTCTCACCTCATCTACAAAAGAACATCTCCCCATCCAATAGGGAACTCGTGTCCACAAAAATTTGGAGTCAAGACAGCCGTAATCAATGTGCATAACATTGCATCCCATTGAGGATAATGATCTACCATGAACTTGCACCGAATCTCGTACCCCTCGATGCCTAGTCTTGCACCATCATCAACCTCATAAAACTCGATAATAACCTGATGCCCTGCATGTGGATCATAGACAACTCGCTCCCCTTGGATCGGAAGGTAATAAAATCCATGCCAGATAACCTCCATCGTTATAGTGGCTCTCCCACTTAAAGTGGAAGGGAACATAACTTCAATGCCAGCCCCCGTCCCATTTGCCCAAACAATGGGTATAGGTCACATGTATAATCCAAGTCGTGATCAATCGCTACACTCGCCTCGCGAGTCGCATCCTCAAATGCATAGGTCGAAGCCCTGAACTCGCATGTGTAGATGGGTGATATTTGTTGCTGCACGTGCAGAAATGAGAGTTAGCACATCATTGAAGCATCATTGTTACCATCTATCTAATAAAAAAGAAGCAAAAATTGTGTTTAAAACGAAGTCAACCTTAGTCAAATGTGTCGCGCTAAGTCAATTGCATTGCTCGACTCTTCATATGCATCAAGAAAAAATGTTTGTGTCACATGAGCTCACAAATGTGTTAATCATTAGCACATGTGTTGCTTTTGCTAGCATATGCGTCATTATCAAATCAGTTGCGTTGAATGCCCTTTCGTTTGCATTGTGACAAAATGACTGCGTCACTCTAACTATCACTTGCATTGCAAAACGACGATTGTGTCTTACAAACTTGCGAATGCGTCACTCTTGAACAGATCCTTTACGTTTGCATCATGACACATCAAATGCGTTGAATGAAAATATGAATGCAGCTTATGCAAACGTGAATGCGTAGCAACGCATTTGTTACCCTAACTTATAGCCCTAAAAATGCGCATAAAACAATGAAATGACGAAGTGGGTAAGGCATACTTACCAATGCGTCTATGCCCTCTGATCATTTGAAAGTCTGAAAAATGTAACTGTGGTGCTCAGACACTGGAATCACCATCTTCGCCGAAGTCTCCTCTCTCTGAGCTCTCAAATTTCCAAAGGTAAAAGTGAAAATGAATTGACTTTTTACCCATTTTGAACCTATTTATAGGCTAAAAGTTGGATTTTCTTCAAAATTTTATTATTGAAGGCTCTTTTGACCAACCTTTTGGCTGCTTTAAACACCTCGAAATCTAAAACCGATCGCACCAATGATTTTTTGATTGTCAAATTAACTTTTTCAAACACTTTCCAAATTTTCTTGTCGCCGGACTAAAATTTGAAAATTTTCCTGAGGGGGAATAAATACTCTGTACCTTCGCTAGGACATGTTTCTGACTGAATTTTCTTTGTCACAATGCAACAAGCTGCATTTGTACTCTTGGAGGTCCCAAGACAAATTTGTTATTTTGATGCCATTTTGAAGAAAGATAAACATAAGACTAGACTTGGTGGGGACTTCCCTTTGAGGATAGGCACTAGAGAGGCAAGCCCCTTCATTAACTCAGCTTAGGCTTCAAAAGAGGAGTTGATTACTCTTAGGTTATCCTTCCATTCCAAGAGGCCCAGGTTTGAAAGAACTGGCGAAGCACAAAAGAAAGCCAGTAGAGAGTATAGCCACAAGGATGATTTGGAAGACTATTGGGCTAACTTCAATGATGAGTATGAGGTAAGAAAGAAGAAGTTTTCCTGGCTACTAGTAGAATCAGTCTGATTATATAATGTGAATGTCATTTCGGATCAGGTTGAAGATGATGGAGATTTGATTCAGGGTCATGCTGATGAGGCAGTAAAGAACAGACCAATTGGTGAAATAGATTGGTTGGAAGAAGAAAAAATAGAGTTAGAGAAGTTAATGAATCCATTCATTAAGTATACAAAGTTGTGGATGAAGCATAAGATGTGGGAATTAGAAAATGAAGGTGTGCAATGCACCTGTGATCTGATGGGAAACTTAGAGTCTCATTCTACTTTCGAGGAGTCAGCTAAATAGGATCCCAAGGGTAAGGGAAAGGTGAGCTCTCCTTTTAAAATCAATATTAAAAATGTTTAAGTGGAGGAAGCTCGGGAAACAAAAAAACAAAGAAAACCTATTTCCAAGAAAAGGGGCACACTTCAAAGGCTAAGAAGCCTGGAAAAGAGGAAGCTGAAAAGCAATATCCTAAGGTTAGTGCTTCTGTACCCAAGAGGAGAAGAATCGTAAGACTATCACAAAAGGAAAAGGTAAGCTCCAAGGCTGGAGAAGAAGTTAACACACCTGTAGTAAATGTGGAGAGATCAAGAGAAAGGACACAAGTATATATGAGGAAGTCAAGAAATCCTCCTAAGGACAGTGTGCCAAAAAGGTATCCTCCTCCGGTTACTCCTCATGCATAACAACATGATGATATCCCTTCTTCCCATGAAGCTCACGAGGAACTAGGTGAATCCAAGGAAGCTGAGAATTGCCTAGATATAGAAGGAGAATAATTTCAAGAGGGAGAGCTCTTTGGTGTTGAGGTAGAAATGGAGAGGGTGTTGCAGTCTCCCTTGGTTACATATGATGATTCACATGCTTGAAGTGAAGAGGATAGACCCCCTATGAGAGAAGAAATTCCAGTTAGGACTCCATCACCTATGCACAGAGAAGAGCATACTAGAGAAAAGGAAGATAAGGCTAAGGAGATTCCTAAGAAATAGAATTTGAATGAGGATGCACCTTGGGATCAGTCAGATGAGGTTGGGCAGAGTGAAATGTAGATAGAATCCATTGTTCTAGATTGGTGCCAGAAGGAAGGCCTGAATAAGCAAGTTGGATCAATTTCTATCTGCCATCTCTCCTGAAATATTTATAAGAACCAGATCTACTCCAAGGGAGGAGGAATTTCAAGAATTACCAGCCCCTACTAGGTTAAGAAGAACCAGTAGAAGAAGAGAATCATCATCCACCCAACCACCTCCATCATCTCCATCATCCCCATCTTCATCAATTTCATCTGAGTCTGAGTCTGAGGATATTCCCATTCAACAACCTCATCCAGCCATAAATTAGCCATTACCACCCCCACCTCCACCAATGGCTTTCCTAGCTAATAACCCATCTCCATTGACTTTCGCTAATTACAATGTCATGTCCAAGAACCTTGAACACTTTTGTTCAAAGTTGCATGTTAATGATCCCAATAGGACTGCTGAGGAGCACATCAGGATCTTTCAAACTAGCCTTGAGGATAGAGGAATCAATCATGAGAATGTAGCATGTAGCCTCTTTCCTTTATTCCTTGGGGGAGGATGCATTCTATTGGTACAATCGTTTACCTGCAAGGTCCATCTAGAATTGGACTGAACTAGAGACTGCATTCTTGCAGAAGTTTAGGATTCCCATTAGTCCCAATGAGCTCTATCTTCAGTTCACTAATGTTAAGAGAGAATTTCATGAGCCTTTAGGGCCCTTTAACAACAAGTTTCATCATGCCTATACCTGACTACAGACCCCTTATGTTGTTGATGAGCCCACTGCTTTAGAAGTCTATTATGAGGGACTTAATAGTCTGACAGCCACCTTCATGAAATGGAGAAACAAGCCTCCTAATACCCTACTTAATGCATATGTTGAGCCTGTGAAGGTTAGTACTGCTTTAAAAAGCCACCTATCTGGCCCTTTACTATCATTAGGACCCACTGTTCACCCTGGGCAAGTCCCAGCTCTCAATTAGGCTCTCGCTAAGCACACTCCTATCATGAATCCAATACCTCAATTTCCTTTGGTCCCTCACCCAGGACCTCCTATGATTCAAGTTCCACCCAAAATCAGCTACCCTCAGCAAAATGTAAATCATCCTTTTCATCCATAGCCTCAGGCTAGTTTTCCCACATATCTGCAGAATTCTGAAGTATTAAACCAATTACTGAATGCCAATACTACAGTAGGACATCCCCAAAATAATTCCAACCAGCCTCCATATAGAAATCCTGACAAGGAGAGACTGGATGAATTTATTGAACAAGTGAAGAAGCTGAATATGGAGGTAACTTATTTGAGGAACCAGAACAGTCAGCTGCAAGCTGCTCAGAGAAAGATGCAGTCCAATCATAGTAGAGAAAGTCAATAAAATCAACAAGGAGACTATTTTGATAGGGGGAAACATCTTGAAAGAGGATATAACAATGAAAGAGGATGTAATAACGATAGAGGGTATAATAATGACAAAGGAAAGAATTATGATAAAGTACAATCCTCAAGCCAGAACTTTGATAGAGGGAAAGCTAGTGGACAAGGGTTTGACAGGAGGTAGCCACCTAGATAGAACAACACTTGGAATATGAGGCCTAATAATGGAGGTATTCCCACCCCATTGGATCAGCCAGTCAATCATCCAGTCAACCAAGAGAAGCCTCCAAGTGGTGTATATTTAGTTGAAGCTACTTTATCAGGATGTTGTAGGCTCCATAAAACAAGTCAACATTCTGAGTTAGATTGTCAAGAGTTCTAGACAATAGCTTCAATTTTTTAGTATGAAGTGGGAAATAATGCAAGTAGTCAAGAAATGGTGCCATCTACTCCCTATGATTCATTAGTGTTGGTATTGAATCATGCTCCTTTTCCACAGAGCAAGGAAAATGTTCCTGAAGAAGAATCAAACCAGTTGAAGGGAGAGGCAGACTAGGTGTGCAATGGAGATGAGATTACACAGTTGTTTGATGAAAATACTATGAATGACAATGGCCCCATGGATGAAGAGGAAGTTTATGTTGAAGAGGTACAAACCTTCTAGAGGCCTGTTAAGAAATATGACCTGAGGGACTTGCCACACAGATGTCCACAAGCTAGGGGGCCTTCACCACTTCCATCCCTCCAAACAACTTCACCTCACCTCCAAATCTCAATGCTAATAATAATCCACTGTATCCTCATGTGCCTAAATAGTACTTGTCAAAGCAAGGACAAGCACAAATTGATCCATCAAAAGGAAAGAGTGTTGAAGAAAGCAAAGACAACGTGGTGGAATGTCCTAAAGAGGCCCCAGCTGATTTAAGTGCGAAAAAACTGGCCATATATGTTGCAGAAGAACTCAAGAAGCTAAAGGTAAGCCTCTCTGCATATGAATTATTAAGAGTTCCAACTATTAGAAATGAATTTTTAGGAGCTTACAATGCTAGCTCAGTATCACAAGAGAATTTAGTCAATGAGAGTGTTAATAAAGCATTTAGTTCCCAACTAGTAAAAGGGAAAAATCAAATTCATAATGAGATTCATATACCACCTGGAGATAAAGGAAAAGAGAAGGACAAAACTCAAGTTGCTTAGGTGGATACTCCCTTGACCCTATTCCAAGGGAAAATAAATATTCCTCCATTTTTTATTTATGTCTGCATATTTGGTAAAAATCTGCACAATTGCTTGTTAGATTTAGGTGCTTCTACCAATGTAATACCTTTTGGTGTCTATACAGCCTTAGGTATCACTCCTGCTAACTTCCAAAAGAAAGTTACGCAACTGGATCGAAATGAGGTTAATGTTTTAGGGGAGTTGAACATGAGTCATATGCAGGTCACCTCTGACCCTAGAATTCAGCAGGTTGTTAACATACAGGTGGCTGATATACCTAATGCTTATGGTCTAATCTTGGGAAGATATTTTACCAGGGCCTTGAATGGATATGTATCAACCGATCACTCTCATATGTGGCTTCCCTAGAAGGGAGTGCCAAATCATATCAAGATTGAAAGGGAACCCAAGATGAAATACATGATTACAGAATATCAGAACACCTCGAATGAGATTCTGATATCTAAGTTGAGCATGGGAAATTACATGCTTGCAACCCCTTTTAAGGAATTTAAGGTAGAAGAAATCCCTTATGTTACATGTTGCGCCTATTGATCTCACAGCTAAATCCAGTGGTTCTAAAGCCTTAGTGGAACCAATAAGTGATGATATCCCTGAAGATAATCAACTCTACTTGTTGGACAGTTTCTACAAATTCATTAAAAAGTGTATTGAAGATCAAGTTCAGTTGGGTAGAGGAATGAATTTTGGAGAATTACTCTTGCCGAATTGGTGTAGGCTTCATAATGCCTCCCATTCAAAATTAGACTGTTGCTTGTGCCAGGCTATAGTAGAACAAATACAAAAGTGTATCAAGCCCACTCCAATAGTCAAAATTATATCCAGAATGTCCAAGAGGATTCTAAAGGAAAGAAAGTGATGCTTTCTGAAGAACCCTCCAGCAACAACAGCGCAAGAGTTACAGCGAGCAAGTCTGCAGCGGTTGGCTATTGGACTTTAAGATTTGACGGATCCAAATCAAAGCAAGGGGTTGGGGTAGGATTTGAGCTAATCATTCCAAGAGGTAAAACATTCTTTGTTGCTCATAGACTTCAATTTCATTGTATGAATAATGTAGCAGAATATGAGAATTTGATTCATGGGTTTCTCATGGCATTAAAGAAAAAGGTTAAGATTTTGCAAGTCATTGGGGATTTTGAGTTAGTGGTCAAACATGTCAGGAGACAGTACTCATGTCATGACCGAAGAATGACCAATTATAGGCATAGAGTATGGGACCTTATTGAAGGATTTGATGCCTTCAACATTCAGTTGATCCCACATAGTAAAAACCAAACAGCTAACTCCCTTGCTCAGGCAACTAGTACATTGCAACATCTATCTCTTTTTGCATTGAAGAAGTTTATGGTGGAACTGACCCTAGTGCCTTCAGTACCTGACAATGTTACTAATTTCTAGGTATTTGAATATGATAAGAATATTTTGGATTTTATCACAAGCATAGATGTCTTTGCTTCTCAAATTATTGATGAAACTGAACTCCAAGAAGCAGAAATGGATTTGGAAGGGATAATTAATTTGAAGACCAATACTATTCCTAGAGGAATGGTGTAGTTAGAAAGGATTTTTGATTTGGATAAGGTCAGAGATCATGAACAGGATGCCAAGAAGGAGTCCATCAGTGTACAATGTGAAAAGTATAATATGGGGACTCGGGATGATGTCAAAAATGTCTTCATTGGCAATGTGTGTACTCCAGAAGAGAGGAAAGGCATAATCGATGCATTACATACATATCAAGATGTGATAGCTTAGAGTTATAAAGACTTTAAGACCTATGACACATCAATTATAACTCACACTATCCCTCTTAATCCAAGAGCAAGACCCTTCATGCAGAGGCAGAGGCCAATCAATGCTCTACTGGAACCAATAATTCAAAAGGAAGTGTAGAAGCTGCTATCTGCCATAATCATATTCCCAGTTAGACATTCAACCTGGGTTACAAAATTGGTTCCTGTAAGAAAAAAGAATGGTGAAATCAGACTCTGTGTGGATTTTAGGAACCTTAACAAAGCCATCAAAAAAAGATAATTATCCAATACCCTCTACTTCAGATTGGCAATGGATCTCAAATGATGTCTTTCTTGGATGGCTACTCGAGATACAATCAAGTTATGGTACAATATGAGGACAGACATAAAACTGCTTTCACCACCAAGTGGGGTACTTTTTCCTATAGTAGAATGCCCTTTAGCTTGATCAATACTAGAGCCACCTTCCAGAGAGCCATGGACATTGCTTTTAAGGACATAATTGGGAAAAGCATAATTATTTATATGGATGATTTGATAGTCTTTTCCAAAAAGAGAGGTGATCATATAGTAGATTTTTGCAAGGTGTTTCAGAAGTGTAGAGAGTTTGGCATATCTCTCAACCCAAAGAAATGCATCTTTGGAGTTACAAAGGGAAAATTGTTGGGGCACATTATCTCTAAGAAAGGAATTGCCATTGATTCAGAATGAGTGGAAGTTATACTCAAGATCCAGCCACTTGCTAGCAAGAAAGAAATGAAGTCATTCTTTGGCAAAATCAACTTTGTAAGGAAGTTCATCACTAGATTTGCAGAAATAGTCAAGCCACTGAATGCAATGTTGAAGCAGGAAGCCAAAGTTGAATGGAGTGCAGAAGCTAAGGAAGCATTTGTAGAGATAAAAAGGGCTATTGCTAAAGCTCTGGTTTTGGTGAGTCCAGGTTATGCTAAGCCATTTTATATATTTTATTTTGCTTCTGATCACTCCTATGTTGCTATGTTGACCCAAAAATTTGATCAAGGAAATGAACACCCCATAGCATTTATGAGTGCACCATTGAAAGATGCAGAACTAAGGTACCAAAGTGTGGAGAAGAAGGCTTACACCTTATTCAGAGCTGTGAAGAAATTTAGACACTATATCCTCAGAAACAAGGTCTTTGCAATAGTTCATGATATTGCAGTCAAGTTGTTGATCCAGAATGAGCTAGGAGAGCGCAGAGCTAAATGGGTAACTATATTACAAGAATACGATATTGAGATTCAACCAATAAAGTTGATAAGAGGGCAAGGACTTATAAGGAGAATGGAAGAAATGGGCCCTAATCTTGTAGCCCAACATTACAATCTAGAAGATGTTTCTCTCGGAGAATGGTATGATGATATCACTCACTATCTCCTAACTCAAAGGTGTCTTGACCATCTTAATGCAGTACAGAGAAGGGCATTGTGTTTGAAGATTGACAGTTTCATGCTGAAGGGAGTTGTTATATATAAGAAAAATCATGATGGTGTTTACATAAGGTGCCTAGGAAAAGAAAAATCTAAAAGATTAATGTTGGAATTTCATGACAGATATGGTATAGGCCATAGATTTGCACCTTCTACAACGAATCAGATTCTAAGAGCTGGTTATTATTGGCCCACATTGTTCAAGGATACACACAACCATGTCATAACTTGTCATGTGTGTTAGACTACAACAACCAGAGAGAAGTATGCAGCACTCCCACTTCAACTAGTCTTTGAGGCAAAACATTTTGCGCAGTGGGGAATGGACTTCATAGGTCCAATCAATTCACCTTTCTCTACAGGTCACAAGTTTATTCTTACTATTACTAATTATTTCACAGGATGGACTAAGGCCTTTGCTTGCAAGCAATGTACTTCCAAGGTGGTAATCAATTTCATCGAATCAGGTATTATTAACCATTTTGGATGTCCTATGTCTTTGGTTTGTGATAATGGTCCTACATTTGCATCATTAAAATTCTCCAACTAGGCCTTTGATCATGGAATTATAATTAATTTTGCATCCAATTATTACCCTCAGGGTAATGGTTTGGCTGAGTCTTCCAATAATAATCTCTTGACTATTATTCGCAAGCTGTTAGAAAGAAATCCTAAGGATTGGCACACCTAGCTCATATTTTCTCTATGGGCAGATCATACAAGACACAAGACTTCCATAGGAATATCCCCTTACCACCTTGTTTATGGGTTGGAACCTATGTTTCCTATTTAGTTAAAAATCCCCACCTTACAATTCATTAATGAATATTACGATGAAGGGGATAAACGTGAGGCCAAGCTTGTTGATAGAGATTTTCCTTTCAAGAGAGATAGGATACTTGTATCTTGTCTGATTTGTTGCTATGCAGAAAACATCATCAACACCATCTAGACCGAGATCAAGACCAAGAATGAAGATTGACCTTGGTGATGAAAAAGGGAAGAGTTCTTCTGCCTCTACAAATTTATTTAAAGTAGAAGAAATATTTTGCATAAAGGAAGAGGAATCCTGCACAAGTTGCTTCAGAGAAAGCACCTCTAGAAATGGAAGATCACAAAAAGGCACTACTAGAGTGAATAAAGCAAAAGAAGAAAAGGAGCTAGCTACTAATAAGAATAAAGTTGAAGAAGAAAGGAGACATGCTACAAACAAAAGGAACAATAAACCTTCAATCTCTGATTATCAGAAGAAGAATCCTGCAACAAAGAAGAAGATGGAGAAATCAGTCCCAAGGCATCAAAGAAAAAGACAAAAAAATATGGGAGCTGATTCAGGACGATTTACTAGGATGACATACATAAAGAAGACAAATCAAAAAAGACCACCTCATCCTGCTCAGAGAAATTATATGACCACATACTTATCATGATTTCATGGCTATTTTTATAATTGTAATCAATTTGGTCATTCAGATAGAGAATGTAAAGTTGCACTTAGAAGGAGCACTAAAAATGTAAATAGAAATTCATTTGCTCCTATAAGGAATATGTATGTGAAATGCTAAAAGTGTGACAACTTTGGTCACATAGCTAAAGAATGTAAACTAGATATTGTAAAACTTGAAGTACAGAGAAAGAGGAAGAATACAAGGAAGGATACTTCTCCCAAAGTGAACAATGGTTCACATATTCCTAGTAAGAAGGTTGACAAGATAGAAAAGAAGAATGAGAAGGTGTGGAGAATGAAAGATTAGCAAGAGTCACCAAATGAGGCTAGCTCTACCTCACATCACTAATTGTTAGTGATAGGGCATGAGTCCAGGGGGAGCTATAATGATATTTCATTCATCCCTAGAAATGAAGAAGGAGACCAACTCAAGTAAAACATGTTTTACAAATTTCTAATGACTTGATGGTTGCATATTTATGGTCACATTCTTGCTTCTTGAAATGCTTGTCAAGGTGTAAGAAAAATAGCAGATGGTTGATAGTTTGTTGCAGAAATTGATATCAACATTTGGTATCAGTTATTGAAGAAAGAGTGGTGTAAATGCTCTGTTAAGAGAAATGTTTCTTTCTTGCAAAGAGAAGAGATATGGCTAAAAGGAAATTGTTTTGTGTATATTATTTTTAAATTGGTATTAGACCATTGCAAATTGGTTCATAATAGGTTAGCTGGTATAGAGCCCTTGAAATGAAGCTAGTGAATAATGGAGCAAGGTATAAGGGGGAGGTTCTATAGGCATCAAATCAATGTTATACCTCATACAATGCAGTCCAGTCTATCAATTGGTACATAGCATAAAGTGAACACATTCACAATTGGTATTAGAATGATAATCAATATTAGGGCATGATATTACCAATTGGTGTCAAGTATATGATTCTATTAGCATAGAGCATGAATCAAAATATCTATAATTGGTATCAAACTTGATTGGAGAAGAGCATGTAATGGCACTTAAACTGTTATCAAATATTTTTTTTCTAATTGGTACAAAGAAGTTGAAGCATATGGTTTTTCCACTGCAATAAAAAGGTTGAATGCAAAAATTGGCATGAGAGCACAAATTTGTCTTCAATTGGTATCAGTCAAAGGGGGAGCTATGTCCCTTTGGTATTGCTAAGAAGTGAAGGCAGTAGTGGTATAGTGACATAAGATAAAGAAGAGAAGAAAGGATGAGCAAGTTCTCAAAAGAATTGGGCATGGGGGAGAAGAAGGGAGCAATGCTCAAGTAGAGCATAAGAGAGAAAGTTGTGAAGATGCTCATAAGGATGAGCAAAGGAGAACAAATGTCCAATGAAGATATTAGAGTACAACTAGGCCCTTTGCATTTCTTGTCAAATGGAGAGAATAATTTTATGAGGAGTGATACATTTTCCAATGATGTCAAAGGGGGAGAAAATCATGAAAATTCTCAAAGACAAGCATTGAATAAAGCATAAATAGAAGGAGAGAGTAAAGATGATATTGGAACAAATGTTGAATTGGTTAATTGGTATCATTGATAATTTAAGGTTTTTCCAATTAAAAAGGAGGAGATTGTTAGACTATGTTTTCATTGATGTCAAAAGGGGATCAAAGGAGAAGTGTCCTAATCATGTGTAGAAGCACATAATGTTGTCATTGATGTCAAAAGGGAAAATCAGGCAAAAGATTTTGTTGGCATGATGATAAAGGATGAGTGTGAGAGTAGTGGATCTAATGGAAGATTTGATCTAGGTTTCTCCAAAGCTTTCTAGAAAGTTATTTTGTAGGTCCTGATGTTAATGGAGATGTCAGTGTTAATTTGTTCATTCTCTCGGTCTAGGGTTTATCAGTTAAACCCTACATGTGCATAAATTTCAATCACAACGTTCAAGAAAGTTCTATTTTTTTGATGACTTGGTGTTACAGGTTGCAGATCACATAAGTAACAAGTTATGTCATTCATTATGTGATGTGACCGACCCCATTGCCTAGGTTGGTTGTGTCTACATGGCTCATCGGTGAGACATCTGTACTTCAATGGGATAGTTTCTTTGGTTGCCTTGATAGTTCGTTAAGAGCCAGAAGAAAAGAAAAATTCAGCTATGTCATATCTTGGGTGGAATTTTTCTAAGTTTCTCTAACTTACCGCTTCAAGGCTTTTGACTAAGTATATCTCTAGTGGTGTTTTTGGCACATGGTCTAACTCAGGCAGTGTTTTTCTATGTTTCACTAACTCCCCACCTCATAGCGCTGGTGGTGTTTTTTATAGTTTGATGAACTTATGAAGATCGTGCTTTAAGGTTGGAGGTGTTTTCAAAAACATGTCTAACTTACAACTCAGCAAAGAAAAGTGAAGTCAATAGAGCTAGTGGAACGTGACATTTGGTGACATCAAAAGGTGTATATGTGCAATTACCCCGTATACCCTGTTGAGATTTCAGTGGGGCTTGATCAAGACCCACGGGGTCAATGAGCAACAATGGTGATCGAATATTGAAGATTGACGATGCTCACAAAGTCTAGTGGAACCTTCAAAGGTAGCAAACATAAATAGTGGAACGTGATATCATAATGATAGGTGGAAATAAATGATTGCATCAAGGATGTAAGTAATGGTGTATGATCAATGGTTGCGATGAAGAAGATCCGATGGTGCTCATCAGTTATGTTAGTTTTTTGGTGGATCTCGGCTAAGTCCCATGGGGTCATTGGGGAGTGATGGATATTAATCCATGATGGATGAATGTTGACCATTGATGATGATGGTGGGACCTACGAAGGCAACATATGAAGCTAGTGGAAGATGACAAATATCATCAACTATTGGCAGCAGTGAACAGTGGAGATCAAACAGAGCTTTGACCGGACATCTTTTTGAGATCTTGGTACGAATATTCTAGATTCCCTTCTAGATTTCCTAGAATTGCACAAGTAGTGTACCTTCTAGGAATCGATAGGAAGGTTATGATGGTGTATGATGATAAGTGGTGGAAGAAAATTTGATAGATATAACAATTCACATCATTGTTGTGAGTTGTGTGGTGGTGATGTGGATGACAAATGGCAACAGCTGACAAACACTACAAGGTTTGTGTGGGCTCGTTGTTTGAGCTTGCGAGGTGTATGGTTTTTGGATGTGTGTCTTGGTGGACCCCACATATGGCAAGCAATGTATGAAGGAGATCGACAACATAAATTGTTTGAAAAATGATCTAGCGGTGATCATTACTCAATAGATATCGACGAAGCTGGATTAAAGACTCTTTAATCTAACATTTTGGACTTAGAGGAGAGCGATGCATTATGAGGATGTGATGGATGGAATAGATCATGAGGTGAAAACCTAACATTGCAAATTTAATCTTGGTTCCCTAAGAGAGAATGAGATATGCCCAAGTAAAGTGACAAGCATGAGTTGAAGATCAACAACGCATGTTTAAAGAAGATGATCTAATGATTTTTTTTAAAGGTTTCGAGATGAATGGAGAGCTAGAGGATCATGGTACTCAATGACCTAGATTTAAAAATGAAGAAATACAATGGCTAGGTCTATGTAAACAAGGTTTTGACTAGTAACCAACATGGCAATGAGAATTAAATGCTCTATCAATTTCAACAACAATTGTAATGAGATTTGATGCATAGGGCAACAATTCAGATCATTGCAGAGGCAAGAATCAACATAAAATTGAATGAATAGAAGGATGCATCAAATGCATAATAAGATTTTAGGGTTTGATGAAGAGAATGAGGAAAATTCTCTGTAACCAAATTAAATGTGTGGCGGCTCAATCCAAGATATGGCAATATCTAGTAAACCCTAGCAGAAGATTTGAGTAAATCCAAACAATGGTGAGAATCTTGAGAAAGAGATTGTAGATTGGTGGAGTCAAGAAAAAAGAATAAAATCTAAGAATTTTTGAGCAAGTTTTATATATTGTGTGTGTGAAAGCTCTACAAGTGCATAGGGTGTTGAATAGAATTATGTATTGTTGAGTGTACAACAGATGGAGAGAGAGAAGAGAGTGTACAATGTAGATGTAGGAGACACTGCATTGAAGGGGAAAGAAGTGTAGAGTAGCAAGTTAGAATAGTAATTGTTCTATGTGCAAAGGTGAGTGAAGAGCAAGGGTGTGTTGTTGAGAGTGCAATTTCAAGAATAAAGTAAGTTGCAATAAGTGCAACAATGTATTGTATGTATTGATGTATCTCAGGTTTTGTAGAACCAAGTCTATGCATATTTGAAATTGTTATCACAAAGGTTGTAGCCTCATTGTATTGAGTTGTAGCTCAGATTAGGGTGTTGTTGCATCCTTGAAGTAGTTCCTTCTAAAACTAGGGATTTTTTGCTTCCTTGGAGTTGTAGCTCATAAATCAGGGTGTTGTTGCATCCTTGAAGTTCTAGCTTCTAAAATAGGGATTTTTTGCTTCCTTGGAGTTGTAGCTCCTAAATTAAAGTGTTGAAGCATCCTTGAGTTGTAGCCCAAAAACATTGTAACAGATATTTTATTTGTGACATTGGATTTGAGTAGTAGACACAAGCAACCTTGGTCATCGTGGTTTTTCCCATATCAAGTTTTCCTCTTATTCTGGTGTTGTGAGATTTTTTGGTGATTATCTATTTTTATGTTTATGTTTCAATCTTTAGTTTTCAATCTAAACAATAAAATTTGAGTAAGAAATTTGCACAAGGTATTTGGATTTAAAGAAGTAATCTACATAAGGTTTCTAAGGGGAAAATTTTTAAGGGATAGATTTTGGTATCTATTGATTCACCCCACTCTCTGTAGAATATTGCACAATGATGTTTGGTGACATCATTAGGTGTATACATTGCATTAGCCTACATACCCTACTAATATTTTAGTGAGGCCAAATCAAGACCCATGAGATCAGCGAGGAATGACGGTGATCAAATGTTGAAGATCGATGGTACTCACAGAGCCTGGTGGAACCTTTAGAGGCAATAGAAATAGTTAGTGGAACACGATGTCATAATGATAGGTGGCAATAAATGATTGCATCAAGGAATACAATAATTATGTATGATCTATGTTTTTGATGAAGAAGATCTAACAGTGCTCGTTAGTTCCACTGAGTTTTTGGTGGATCTCGAATAATTCCCATGGGGTCAACGGGGAGTTGTGGAGACTAATCCACAATGGATGAATGTTGACCATTGATGATGATGGTGGGACCTACAAAGGCAGCATACAAAGCTAGTGGAGATGATGTATGTCATGAACTATTGGCAGTAGTGAATGGTGGAGATTAAATAGAGCTTTGATCAAATGTCTTTCTAGGAGCTTGGTGTGAATATTGTAGATCCCCTTCTAGATTCCACAGAATTGCACAAGTAATGTACCTTCTAGGACCTGATAGGAAGGTGATGATAGCATATGATGAAAAGTAGTAGAAGAATATTTGGTATATAAACCAACTCACATCATTGTTGTGAGTTTTGTGGTAGTGATGTGGATGAAAAATGGCAACAACCCGCAAACCCCACAAGGTTTGTGTGGGCCTGTTGTTTGAGCTCACAAGGTGCATGGGTTTTGGATGAGTGTCTTTGTGGATCCCACATATGGCAAGTGGTGTATGAAGGAGATCAAAAAAGCTATATTAAAGATTCTTTAATTTGACTATCTATACTTAGAGGAAAATGATGCATTATGAGAATGCAATGGATAGCATTGATCATGAGGTGAAGATTTGACATCACAGATTTGATATTGGTGATCTAAGAGAGAATGAGATATGTCCAAGTAAAGCGACAAGCATGAGTTGATCATCAACAATGCACGGTTAAAGAAGATGATCTAACAATCATGTTTTAAAGGTGTTGAGATGAATGGAAATCCAACGGATCATGGAACAAAGATAATTGATCAACGACCTAGATTTAAAAATGAAAAACTACAATGGCTAAGTCCGTGTAAATAAGGTTCGACTGGTAATTGACATAGCAATGAGAATTAAATGCTCTATCTTTTTCAACAATAAATGTAATGAGATTTGATGCACAGGGCGGTGGTTTAGATGATCACAAAGACAAGAATAAAGATCAGATCGAATGAACAGAAGGATGCATTGAATGCATAATCAGATTTTAGGGTTCCACATAGAGAATTAGTAAAATTATCTGTAACCAAATTAAACTTTTGGTGGCCCAATGCAAGATATGGAGATATCTGGTAAACCCTATTAGATGTCTTAATTATAAG
>VDFB02301984.1:0-13016 GCA_007258455.2 Sequoia sempervirens | reverse complement strand
GGTTAAAATGTCAACTTAAATGTCCCACTTAGATAAAAGATCAAGGTAAACTATTATGGGATCACCAATTAATAACCAAAGAAACAAAATAATAAAAATAAATGGAATATTCAGTATGTTGATGTGAACGGGGTGTTTTAGCTAACTGGTTCACCTATTATTTTGTATTCATACATGTATAGATGTTAAGTTTCCTTAGGGCTTCAGGAATATTTCTAGAAGTTTCTAGTATAGTGATATTGGGAAATAACCAATTTTTATCTACCGAATGATCCATGGTTTCCAACATAGATTAGTTTTCAAAACTTTATTTCATATTGTAATATTTCTCCTTTCCTCGTCCATGAAAAATAGATTTTCTTGATGATCATACAAAAGGAAAGCCTCTTAATTCTATAGATCATTGTATGAGGCACATCCCATGTTTTATGTTCCTATGAATGCAAGTTCGCATGAGACTAAAGACTAAACATTGTTGTTTCATAGATGTATTCTTAGATCTTGCATGAAATGAATTTACTTTTGAATTGAATAGGCACCAAAATCACCGATATCTTGTAAGGAATAAACAATTTGAAGAATCTCCTTTTGACATATTGTACAACATATTAATGCCAAATTTTGAACCGAAAAGCTTTACTTGTTTATTTATTTTCAGACATCTTTCTCATCAATTTTCAGGTTAGTAATTGTCTGTCTTGATTTTTCGTTTACTCAAAAGAATTAAATCGCTCATATTAATAACATTTTGTTTCCACAGTCCATGACAATTAGTGCTGAGATTTTTAGTTAAATTGTGTACAATTTTTTCCATCAACATTTCGGATCATACTCCATGACCTATCATCGAGATGATAAGCAAATAGAGAGAGGAATAAAAAGTTGAGTTAGTAGACTAGGATAGAAAAAGGAGGGAGATTGGGAGGGTTCAAAGACACAAAACCCAAAAACTTGATTGGAGGAAGCAAGATTCAAGTGATTTGAAAGAAGATAATGGAGTAAGGAAAATTATGAGGATAGCAAAAGACATAGTAACAACAATAATATTATTATTTATTTGAAGGACATAGCTTATTATTAGAAAAATAGGCTATTGCTAGGAATCAAAAACACATATGTATATTATTAATTAATCAGTAAACTTATAATACTCTAATAATAAGGTTAAAATAAAAGAACCAAGTGAAGATGAATATTAAACAAAGAATATAATAGACTATGAAAAGTCACAGTTTATCATATACTAAAGAATAAAAAGTATTAAAGAGCGAAAATAATAAAAAGGGTTGTGATATAGAGTTAAGAAGAATGCTAAAACGATAAACAATGATAATCTATAATAAAAATTAATATGATATAAAAGACTGATAATATAATATCATAAAATATTAAATACAATAAAAGAAGAAAGGGAGAATAATAAGGAGTAACAATTGAAAAAATTATAGACTATTAATTAAAAATAGATCTGACTAAAAAAATGATAAAGCAAAATGTAAAAAGGAAAATTAGGACAAAATAGAGTGAAAAAATTAGAATACTAACAAATAACAATTGAATAATAAAAATTAAAAAAAAACTGAAGGAACTGGCATATAAAACAAAGAAAATCAAGAAGAAAGGTTCCGCCCATCTCATCTACAGGAATTATGGCTGGAGATTTAGCTAAGTATTCTGGTAGACGTAACTGTAATTTCTAATTAATAGAATGTAGTGAATGAACGACGAACGAGCCGCCGGTGACATCATGTAATTGTGCTAATGGCTCAGAGCAATGAGCAGACGTTAGAATGGTGCAACCAAGTCCCAACACATACATTTTCGATGAACATAAATTATGCACTACGCCATCCCACAAATATTAATTGGTGGATTCTGGAAGAAAACAAGTTGTTTGATAAGGAAGAGCTTGTGTTATTTTCAAGCGATAAATCTGAGGACGCCCCCTGTCAAATGTCCGCGTCTTCGTTGCGGCGTCGGTATTGTGGATTGACTACATCATGTTGATCTCCATTCGTTCAAGCTCTGGCAGGCTTTGTGGCGGCTCGCTGCTATCTGCACAGGTTATGCAAGCCTCTCCCTATATATACACGAACCCACGGAAAACATACAACATGACTACTGAAGCTCACTAATCATTTTTTAATTTCTTTTGGATTGAATCGATTGACTAAGGCATCTCAAGGCGAATACAGGATTCATTCACTGCCAAACTCTGTAATCATATTCATGGAACAGAGACTCTTTATGGCTGCCTCCATGATACTGTTGATTATTCTCAATCTCCAGGCCACCTTGTCTACTGCCGCTTCCTCATATAATGTCGTAGACAATTGCTGGAGAAGAGATCCACACTGGGCAGAGAAAAGTAACAGAATGAAACTTGCAGATTGCGGTGTGGGCTTTGGAAGTGCAGCCAAGGGAGGCAAAGGAGGAGAGATGTACACAGTCACCAGCGCGGATGACAATGCTGCAAATCCCCTGCCGGGGACCTTAAGATACGGAGTTACTCGCGATGGTCCTCTGTGGATAGTTTTCGCCCGTGATATGCAGATAAAGCTTCAGATGCCCCTGTTTGTCGCCAGCCACAAGACTATCGACGCAAGGGGCTCAAATGTTCACATCAGCAATGGGCCTTGCATACGCCTCTTCAATGTCAGCAACATTATCATCCACGGATTAAACATCCACGACTGCAAGCCAAGTGTAGCTGGCAACGTTCTCCTTTCACAATCCATGAGCGATGAGATGATTGATACACAAGATGGAGATGGAATTTCAGTTGTTACCTCACGAGACATTTGGATCGATCATAACAGCCTCTCCAGTTGCACAGATGGACTTGTAGATGTCACGCTTGCTTCCACCGCAGTTACCATTTCTAACAACCGCTTCTCTTACCATGACAAAGTAAGAGACAAATTTTGCAGAATTAATTACTATAGACTGGTTTCGTGAATATGGAAGAATGACTAATGTTAGGCTGTGCAATAAAACACTACAGGTGATGCTTTTGGGACACAGCGATGATTATACAGCTGATAAAGACATGAGAGTTACTGTTGCATTCAACCACTTTGGACCTGGCTTATTGGAGCGCATGCCAAGGTAATTTGTTTAAATTCAACTTCTCGTGCTTTTAACTGGCTAACTCCTTTCGTCAATGACTTCACTTATAATCGATCTGGCTAACTGACATGATATGGATTGTTTCTGTGGGCAGGTGCCGACATGGGTATGCGCACGTGGCGAACAACAACTATGAGGCCTGGGGTATATACGCCATTGGAGGGAGTGCCCACCCTATGATTAGAAGTGAGGGCAATCGCTTTGTGGCCCCCAACGAGGAGTACAAGAAGCAGGTGACATGGCGTGAGAGCCCCGATGGAAAGAGTTGGCTGTGGAAGTCTGTGAGGGACACATTTTTGAACGGGGCATACTTCGTTCCGTCTGGCAAAGGCAAAGCACTTCCCCTCTACCAGACAGCCCAGCAATTTAAAGTCGCTGATGGAAGATTAGTACCCATTTTGACCGAGAGTGCAGGAGTCCTAGCCTGCACTACCTCCGGGCCTTGCCTGTAATACTTGCTACATCTTAACCTCCATCCCTATTCTCGTACAGATTCTCCCATTCTTTCATTCCATTTATTTCATTCTTTCGAGGATTCAGTTCCCTCATTCTTCCCCTGCGTTTGAAGATTAAATTTAATCATTATCCATTGTTTACTGCTTGGTGCTGGAGGGCAGAGACAGAAAAAAGCAATGGAGTATAGAACTCTTGCTGCTGCACACAAAAACAATTTTATTATTTGCCGTTATCTGTTGCCTCCTCTGCCCGCTTACACTTATGTGGTTGCTCATGGCTTTTGGCTCTCAAGTCCGAGTTTGCATATCTCAAATCTTAATGCATACCAGAAAAACCTAACAAGTGTTCTCTAACGAATTCATTCACTATTTATTCTGACATGCCTAACTAATATTATTATTTTCTCTCAGCTGAATGGATGATACTCCTTTCTTACAAGTATGGTCGATACCAAACGTATGCTCGCGTTATTCAATCATTATTAGTTCTTGTTCCTAACAAAGCATTAATCTTTGTGTATTCGATTAATCATTTTTCACTGTTTTTCAGAATGAAACAAGAGGGCAATGTTTTAGCCCTTGAATTGCCTGTTTATAAAAACACTTTTTGTGCTCTATGATCGATCTTTGTTGCTGCTCCAGTGCAATATAAGGCTCCAAGAACAATACCTATGTTGCTTGACATCTTATAACAAATGCATTGCCTTTCTCTCAGCTCTATCTTCAAATACACAAGTGATAGGTTGACCGGGAAATGCAATTTCCGCATATATGTATATACATATATAAACACAATAGATATTATCATTTTTAAGAAGCTTAAAATTAGAGACTATACACTTTCAAAACAGAATTCTCAAATGACATTACATGATCCTCTTAAAGTTGAAGAAAAATCATATTTTTTGAACATGTATTTCCTGTTACTCAATATAATATATTTGATTAGTGTTAAAAGGGAAATTTTCTAAGAGAAGAACATTCATTAGTCAAGCATCAAGGATAAGGCTAGACTTGAACAATCATGTAAACATCATAATCGCAAATTTATAAAAAAATCAATTTTTCATCTTTTATTCATCATGCTTCAAAACCATATGTGGCTTTTAATTGATATTGTAAACTTTTTAACGGTAATGTCTATTTTTCAACCCTAAAATGTCAAGTTAGAACCCTAAACAACTATTTTGAAATCTTAAAATATCTTTTCAAATCCTAAAATGTTAAATTGAAACCCTCAATGCCTATTTTGAAACCCTAAATGGTGGATGTGAAACACTAAATTCTAAATTCTAAATCCTAAAATGTCTATTCCAAACCCTGTTTTCTAGATTATAAACCCTAGAACATGTATTTCAAACACTAATTTATATATTATAAACTCTAGAACATCTATTTCAAACCCAAATTTCTAAATTAGAAACCCTGACGTTTATATTTCTAACTCTAATTTACCAATTAAATACACGTTGATTTTTAAATTAGAAAAGTCTATTTGAAACCCTAATTTCTAGATTTTAAACCCTAAAATGTCTATCTGAAACTAGAATTTTAAATTTAGCAATAACTATTTGAAATCCTAGTTTTTAGATTATAAACCCTAAAATGTCTATTTCAAACGCTAATTTCTAAATGAGGAATGTATTTTTTTGTGATCCTTAAGAATATTGAGGTTATACAAAATTTTATTTATTTGTATGAAAAAACACACGATATAAGAATATGATACAATATAAAAATACTTGAGGTGTATGTATGTTTACCTCAAAATAGGAGTTGTCAAAAACCTGAATAGTGTAAATCTTCTGCATAATATTTTCACCCAAAAATCTTGTTTACTATAGATATATCAAACATCGCACCTATTTAACATATTTTACTTAAATTAAATTCCAAATAAGTCAGGACCTCTAAATTATATATATCTTCTCAAAATTTAGTTGAAGACGATAAACATGGTCGTTCCCCATCATTTTGGAGCTTATGGAATTGAATTCCTAGAAGCACCAAAAATACTAGTACATCTTATTGTTGTAACCACGAGATAAATAAGCTCCTCCATTTTAGGTTGATTTTATCAACAAATAAAATAGCTAACATAACTCATGGGTTTCAAACCACAAAATGAGAGGCAGAGATAAAATGGAGTGTGTGAGAATAGTAAACAACCAAAATTTGTTTCACATCCCATTCATTATATAGGGAGAGATGGGCGTGAGGAAAGGTAATAATAATATGAGTTCTAAGAGCACGGAATAGCATAGAAATTGAATAGAACAACAACTGCATGAGGCAGAAGGTAGCACCAATGCAACAACGACATAAGAGTAGTTGGAGAGTAATGTAGAAGAATGAGAAATATTGTATTAGAAATAATGTAGTAGCACGTGTGAATAATGAAATAATATAATAAGATTATAATATATTTTTTAACGAATATATACTATTTATAATTTTAGCTTGTGACAAATTGTTTCAGCCACCCCACGGATCAAGAGTAGGGACCACTCTCTTGAAATGGTGATGATGTTATTTCTATGCTTTGATGTGTGTTTTATTTTAAATAGTGTGGTTTGTTCTTTTATTAAAATGTGTGAGCAGTAGTAGTTTTGTGATTGTTAATAATTGATTTCCTTTAATTTACACATTTTTAGTTTAGCTTTAAATCCTTATTTTTATAAAATTAAAGTTGTAGAAATCTGCACAATTCCTATAGTAGCCTGCATAGTCTTGACATCTTGCACAGTTCCTGTAGCAGACTGTTGCAGTAGTTTTTATTGTAGAGTTCTTATAGTAGTTTCAACTAATTTTTTTAGCTACATTTCATCCACACTCACCTCACTACCTACATCCCTTGTGCATATAGTCATGACACCTTTCGCAAGTTTACACCCCCAGATATACACTTAGACCAAACTGAATTTCTTATTAATATTAAATCTTTCTCATTGTCTACCCTCAGTTTTGGTCTATCACTCCTTGAAATCTACACGGGATTAATAAAATTCCTTTGATGAAGAATCACCATAACCTAAAAGGAGGAGATATTAACACAAGGAATATAACATTAGCTTAAGACTCTTCCAAGATCCCTAGGGGTGACATATTTATTTACTTGTTTTCTTCATTTTGTTTTTTACATTAAAGGAATTCCCTTGAGATGTATTGATCTAATTTTTCTCAGAAATGGTTTATATTTTCAACAAAGAAATGCAAGATACCTTTCCTAATCTTTGCCACCCCACTCGCAATATGTCATTAGTAGAATTTAGTATTCCACCATTGGGTTTTCTACCTATTGTCATAACTCTACGATGGGGAAAATGTGAGTTACCATATAAGGCTTTAAGTTGGAAATAATCATCTTTGTAAATATTTTCTCTTCTATTGGTTCCTTGTCTGATGATCTACCAGCTTCCTTACATCGAACTTGGATGATAAGAATTGCTCCTTTCCTGCATACATTCAATCTCGACTACTCACTCCCACCTGCATACATCTCTTTCACCAACACATTCCTTTGTATGATATATTATTTGCATATTATATATATTCTTTTCTATTGGGATATTGTGTGCAAAACTTATTGGAACTTAAATCCTAGAGACTAGCATTTTCCTACTTCAGAAGTTGGAGGCATTGTTGCACTTTCTTCTCAACAAGGTGTGTTTCTTGTTCTCTCTCGTTAATATTTTCCATACTTCATAGCACACACTTTGCTACTCTGTGTCATGGTTGCAGCCAAATAAACTGTTAAAATTTTAGATTTTACTAAACACAACATCAAAAGAAATCTATTTTTTTAGATTGATTTTTTTAATACAAAGCAACTTTCTAGAATTTATATGTATGATTTTGTTATCCTTGGTATTCAAATTGCCATTTCTTATTTTATTGTGAGACTTTCTATAATCAAGATGTATTGTTTTACTTGATTCTACAGTTTATATGTATGAGTATGTCAACTTCCTTGGTACTTTGCATGCCATCATGCTCTACAAACTAATATCCCAACCAAAGCTTCCATCCTTCCTCCTTCCACTTCACAAGAAATGTGCTATGTATCTGGAAGCGTAATTCCAAACACACACTTGGTTTCAATTGTATTCTCAATTTAAAACATCTAAATGTGTGTTTAAACTCTAAGCATTTCCTGCTACAACACAAGAGATTGAAAATTAGTGCAAAAATACTTGTAGACTCTCTCCTTTAAATGGTATCTCATTCTCTACCCCTATCGTCATAAACCCATGTCTTAAAGAAACTTGATGTTTTGTACATATATCAAAATTACTTTCAAAATCCTTTTCTTAATTAAAGTCCATGCAAGCCTTTAAACAGCTATGGCACATTTTTGTTTATTGTAGGAAGTAAAAAAATAAGGAAATGGGTATTTTTATAGGTGGAAGGAATAGATAGAGGTGCCATGCTACATAAAGAAGAGAATACAAAGGTAGCAAGGACTATCTCTAATTTGGAGTAATTTTGCATACCATCACCTCTCAAGTCTCCACTTATATTTGGAGTTAAGAAATCACAAGGAAATGTGGAATAGGGTTTTTAGGTTTTGTATTTGCAAGTGTGAGAACATAAGGAAATTTCATGATCCTAACATCAAGTTTCCTTTGGTACATTGCAAGATCAAGACACTAGCAGGAAAGTTAAAAACAACATATGATGAGGCCTCCAAAGACTCATCCAAGACATCAAATGGATAATCTATAGAAAGATCTATTGGAGGCTGGTGGCACTGGAGGATGGAGGAATTTCCATCATCTCAAGTTAGCTTCTCGCTTTGAGATGATGCTTTGCATGAGAATCATTTTTGGATTTAGTTTCTTATTTTTCCTTGTTATTGCTAACATATTTGAAGAATACATATATTGTGAAGTTTTATTTTTGGATACAAGTAACGGGTTTGGTATAGAGCTCAATATGGATGGTTGTCCAACGAGCACTTGAGGCTGTGATCCAAATTATATGCTTCTGAGGGTCATCAGACAACTTGATGGAGCCATGTGTTAAGAGAGATCAATATGGATTGTTGTCGAAAAGTTTGAAGAATATGTAACTCGGAAGTTTATGGGAGGAGGAACTCGGGAATTCGGCTAGGGGCTACACATTTACAAGGGTTAAGAGATAGCTTGATGGAGCTCCACCTAATTTAGGATTTGTTTCTTTAGAAGGAAAATTTTCTTAAGAATGAATACATATTTTGTAATCAACAAGCTTTTGTATGTAAACCTTAAGGGGGGATCACTTAGAAGGTGAATAGGGTTTCCAGGGATACCGTTGTAGGATCAATCTAATAATGGGGGAATGTTGGTGAATATTTACATATTACATTGTAACTGTCAGTTGGTTGTCATTTGCTAAAATGCCTTACGCCTTCCTTTAGCTCTCTTCCTTTATATATTGTATCCATGCTTAATGGTGGATTATCGAATCAATAACATTCATATTTATTCTCACAAAATCCTTGCTAAATATATTACAAAATGGTAAATATATACATCAACTAATGAAGACCTTATACAATGAGGAAATAACTTCTTTTCTTATGAATTAAAAATATGATTCACTAGACCATGGTATTCATGATGTAACTTGAATATATTTGGCACTAGGCTAGATGAATTATGTTGTTATGTTTTGTAAGAACCTTCCTTTATTACTCGGATGGAGCTATCAATGTTTCTAGCTTGTCCCATGTATTTTTTTCAGGGATTTTGTATATTTGCATTTCTTAAGGAAAGTAGCTAGAAAACATCTTACCTTGTTGGGTACATTCACGAGGTCAGTCCATAAAGTAATAAAGTACTTTCCATTTAAGGATTTGCAGGGGGCTTTACTCTTGCATGTGTGTGTGTTCTTGTTTCTTCTTTGATTCTATGATTGGGATGCTTTTTCTTCATAGATGTGTCATGGTGGTGATATTTGTATCTATTCATTATGTAGTGAATATGCACTTTATTAAGAAAAGTAACTTATCACTAGATAACTCACTCACAAAATATTATGCACACTTATTACAAGATGGAAAATATCAATATTTCTAAGTGATTTTTTAAAAAAATTTGTAAGAACATGCTATTAATATACCTGGAAATTCTCACAAATTTGAATATTTGTTTTCTTTTTCTTTTTCTTAGAGCTAACATCTAAGGGCTGTCTATTCTACTAAAGTTCCTTAGGAGTTGCATTCGACTTCATTATTTGATTTTCTATCTCTTAGAAATCATATTTATTGAGTGATTGATGTAAATGGGATCATGTTAATGGATTAGCACATTTACTGTTGGATACCCGAACTGTAGATTTTTGGCACCAATGCACTTCTCTAGCTCTTGTAGGGTTTTTCTCCTAAAAGGAGAGAGTTTAGGCCAAAAATCCTAAAGGATTCATTAAAATTATATTATGTGTGATGTTATTTAGAATAAATGAAATGATCGAAGTGCAAATAAGCTATGAAATTGATCAAATATAAATGCAAAATATAAGAAACAAGAGATGTTTGAAAACGCATTGTGTAATGCAAAATCACCTAGAAACAAATGCAAAACTAAACAGAATTGAATGAAACTTGAAGTGTGCACCTGGAATGTGGATGGAGACTGGAAATTGCATCTGAAATGCTATTGATGCTGAAATTTAGGCCTGGTGGGTCCCATTCACCATTCTGGGCCAATCAGTCCCAGTTCTGCTAAACTGTACCGGAACCCATTTCTAACAAAAGGGTGCTCAAAAATGCAAAAAACTCAAAATTGACCCTGGAGTGAGACTCATTCGCCACCCATGGTGAATGAGTCCACTTTTGAATTTCTGAATATTCAAAAGTTGATTCTGGAGCTTTTGATCTACACTTTGATGTTGAACTAGTGTTCGCTTCTGAAAATCTGATTTACAGGCTTGAAAATGAGATTTTGTCGATTCTTTGACTTGTTGAATGAAGAAAGGACTTTAACAACCTTGCAACTTGATCTTCAATGATTTCCAAGCTTCTAAGGGACCTAAATCTGCAAACACACAAGAAGAGAAGAAGAAATGTTGAATTTTAGGGCATGGGGGTTTCCCTTGGTCAAACCCCCTTTTGGTAATTAAACCAAAATGATGAAAGAAAGGAATGGAATGGATTACCTTTCCATGATTATCGATCCTTAAATTTTGCAACATAACATGTAGAATCTGCATTTGGATGTCTTAGGAAGCTAAATTGATGACGTGCAATGTAAATGCCCTAGCTTGTTTCAATTGAGATAGAAGATAGATGATGAATGAATGATGTGAATTTTTTAATGGATGAATAGATGTAAAAATGAGTATAGAGAGGTGATTTTATAGGAAATTCACCTTATTTGCATGTTAATTGGATCCCTAAGGCTGACATGGAGAAAAATTAAACTTAAAACCTAATTTTTCCCAATCAAAACCCCGAAAATGGCTCAAGTGGGACTCATTCGCCACTAATGGAGAATGGGTCCCACCTAGATGGGACTAATTCATCACTAATGGTGAACGAGTCCCACAGGGGCCATTTTTGCTAGCTAGAATGCCAAGAAGTAAGAAAAATAGGCTTATATGATGACTATGTCGGTTATTTGATCAAATTAGACCTCAAGATGCATAATATGGATTAATGTGGGACTATTAGTGATGATGTAAATGTCAAATAGGGCTTGGAACACAAAACTCAATGTGAAATTGTTATTAAATACACTTTTACAACATTAAAATTAGGTCAACATAGCTTAAGAATGTGCAAGAACCATTGTGAATGTGCAAGACACATTACAACACTAGTTTATCATTAAGTTTAATTCAAAAACCTTCTATATTGATGTGATAATGTAATTAAATATGTTTTATAATGTTTAATTAGGGATAAATAGGTTAATTAACTCTAGAAAAGCGTGAAAGTCCTTTAAAATACTTTACAACACCTTTACAAGACATCGTTGAAAGCATGTTATTCAATTTGCAAGGGTCCAAGACCTACTGTGGATGCATAAAATGCCTCACAACACTAGATGAAGCCCATTTTATCATGAATTAATCCCATGTCAAGCAAAGGGGCCTTTTTTCAACGGCACGATACCTTAACTTTTAATTGATAACAATTGGTCATAACAAATGATACATATCCATTAGCAAATTAGCAAGGCATCTAGTATTGCTTTGTTTTTACACATGGAATGCTTAATTTGTTAAAAATGATCAAAGCTAAATAATTAATCCACTTGTCAATTAATTATCATTAGTTGTTTATTTATTAAAATTCTAATTATTTTTTTGTTAAATTAATTCTAAGGTGATAACTAGATTTCGGCACATCTTTACAAAAGTTAATATGTAGATAAATCTAGCTTTCTATAGGTAGGTCATTTTATGTTTTCAAATTTCAAAGGAGTTGTATCCCACTGCCATCAACTAGGGTTGCTTTCCACAAGAATCTTCCCAACTATGGATGGGAGTATGGATGGATCAACACATATTTGTCAAATATTTGATACTCTATAGAGAAAATTGCATGTATCTTCACTTATTCCCTTCGATATGGTTTCATTTTTATTAGGAACTTGTATGATTTTGTAAAACATATTATGTATAATTGAATAATTCTCAAGGACTAGTTTTCATTTTGGCTTTGTAATCTTTTTTTTGTACTTAGATTTAACAATTTGTGACATAAACTTAGCTCAATTTTAGATTTGAATCTAAATGAGCTTCAAATTTGTAAATTTAAATTTGATTTTGGGTTTCTTTTCCTTTTTCTAATTAACATTATTTGTCTATTTAAAGCACAAAACATTTTAGTCACTTTGAAGTTTTATTTAACATTATTTATCTGCTTGAAGAAAAAAATATTTCAGTCACTTTTGATGTTCTATTCAAGTATTTATCTTAGTTCATTTGAATATGTAGGGTTAAAGATGCATTTAAAAACATCTCCAATAATTATTTAGTGGTGAATTGTTTCCCAATGATGAATATTTCAAATTAGTGTGTCAAATATTGACATAGGATGTACCATAACGGGTAGAGTGTAACATTAAATTAATCAAAGTTTTATGCTATCATCAAAGAATAACTAGATTTTTTTTGGTAAAAGAAGCAAGGAAAAGGGCACCTGAACCCAACCATAGAGTAGGACAAGGCCTAGAGGCCACCAGAACAACCAAACAAAACAACAGGGGTCAAAGAACTGATGAACACCCTGCAAAAAGTCTAACACCTAACAACACAGAACAATAGAATCTACATACCAGCACAAAACACCAATCCTAAAGACAAAACCAAAACTAACTTTATGAAGGGATTAAACTTTGAAACTAATTTGCAACAACAATTTGTGTGATTTGCATTGAACTGCTCAATTTTTAATACATACACTACGGTTTAAAGTCATACTTGTTATTAATATTAAATACTCAC
>VDFB02301983.1:0-28979 GCA_007258455.2 Sequoia sempervirens | reverse complement strand
GCATTCGACTTCATTATTTGATTTTCTATCTCTTAGAAATCATATTTATTGAGTGATTGATGTAAATGGGATCATGTTAATGGATTAGCACATTTACTGTTGGATACCCGAACTGTAGATTTTTGGCACCAATGCACTTCTCTAGCTCTTGTAGGGTTTTTCTCCTAAAAGGAGAGAGTTTAGGCCAAAAATCCTAAAGGATTCATTAAAATTATATTATGTGTGATGTTATTTAGAATAAATGAAATGATCGAAGTGCAAATAAGCTATGAAATTGATCAAATATAAATGCAAAATATAAGAAACAAGAGATGTTTGAAAACGCATTGTGTAATGCAAAATCACCTAGAAACAAATGCAAAACTAAACAGAATTGAATGAAACTTGAAGTGTGCACCTAGAATGTGGATGGAGACTGGAAATTGCATCTGAAATGCTATTGATGCTGAAATTTAGGCCTGGTGGGTCCCATTCACCATTCTGGGCCAATCAGTCCCAGTTCTGCTAAACTGTACCGGAACCCATTTCTAACAAAAGGGTGCTCAAAAATGCAAAAAACTCAAAATTGACCCTGGAGTGAGACTCATTCGCCACCCATGGTGAATGAGTCCACTTTTGAATTTCTGAATATTCAAAAGTTGATTCTGGAGCTTTTGATCTACACTTTGATGTTGAACTAGTGTTCGTTTCTGAAAATCTGATTTATAGGCTTGAAAATGAGATTTTGTCGATTCTTTGACTTGTTGAATGAAGAAAGGACTTTAACAACCTTGCAACTTGATCTTCAATGATTTCCAAGCTTCTAAGGGACCTAAATCTGCAAACACACAAGAAGAGAAGAAGAAATGTTGAATTTTAGGGCATGGGGGTTTCCCTTGGTCAAACCCCCTTTTGGTAATTAAACCAAAATGATGAAAGAAAGGAATGGAATGGATTACCTTTCCATGATTATCGATCCTTAAATTTTGCAACATAACATGTAGAATCTGCATTTGGATGTCTTAGGAAGCTAAATTGATGACGTGCAATGTAAATGCCCTAGCTTGTTTCAATTGAGATAGAAGATAGATGATGAATGAATGATGTGAATTTTTTAATGGATGAATAGATGTAAAAATGAGTATAGAGAGGTGATTTTATAGGAAATTCACCTTATTTGCATGTTAATTGGATCCCTAAGGCTGACATGGAGAAAAATTAAACTTAAAACCTAATTTTTCCCAATCAAAACCCCGAAAATGGCTCAAGTGGGACTCATTCGCCACTAATGGAGAATGGGTCCCACCTAGATGGGACTAATTCATCACTAATGGTGAACGAGTCCCACAGGGGCCATTTTTGCTAGCTAGAATGCCAAGAAGTAAGAAAAATAGGCTTATATGATGACTATGTCGGTTATTTGATCAAATTATACCTCAAGATGCATAATATGGATTAATGTGGGACTATTAGTGATGATGTAAATGTCAAATAGGGCTTGGCACACAAAACTCAATGTGAAATTGTTATTAAATACACTTTTACAACATTAAAATTAGGTCAACATAGCTTAAGAATGTGCAAGAACCATTGTGAATGTGCAAGACACATTACAACACTAGTTTATCGTTAAGTTTAATTCAAAAACCTTCTATATTGATGTGATAATGTAATTAAATATGTTTTATAATGTTTAATTAGGGATAAATAGGTTAATTAACTCTAGAAAAGCGTGAAAGTCCTTTAAAATACTTTACAACACCTTTACAAGACGTCGTTGAAAGCATGCTATTCAATTTGTAAGGGTCCAAGACCTACTGTGGATGCATAAAATGCCTCACAACACTAGATGAAGCCCATTTTATCATGAATTAATCCCATGTCAAGCAAAGGGCCTTTTTCAATCCGTAAGACGATACCTTAACTTTAATTGATAACACTGGTCATAACAAATGATACATATCCATTAGCAAAATGAAGTGGCACTAGTATTGCTTGTTTCTGCCACATGGAATGCTTAATTTGTTAAAAATGATCAAAGCCAAATACCAATCCACTTGTCAATTAATTATCATTAGCTGTTTATTTATTAAAAATTCTAATTATTTTTTTGTTAAATTAATTCTAAGGTGATAACTAGATTTCGGCACATCTTTACAAAAGTTAATATGTAGATAAATCTAGCTTTCTATAGGTAGGTCATTTTATGTTTTCAAATTTCAAAGGAATTGTATCCCACTGCCATCAACTAGTGTTGCTTTCCACAAGAATCTTCCCAACTATGGATGGGAGTATGGATGGATCAACACATATTTGTCAAATATTTGATACTCTATAGAGAAAATTGCATGTATCTTCACTTATTCCCTTCGATATGGTTTCATTTTTATTAGGAACTTGTATGATTTTGTAAAACATATTATGTATAATTGAATAATTCTCAAGGACTAGTTTTCATTTTGGCTTTGTAATCTTTTTTTTGTACTTAGATTTAACAATTTGTGACATAAACTTAGCTCAATTTTAGATTTGAATCTAAATGAGCTTCAAATTTTTAAATTTAAATTTGATTTTGGGTTTCTTTTCCTTTTTCTAATTAACATTATTTGTCTATTTAAAGCACAAAACATTTTAGTCACTTTGAAGTTTTATTTAACATTATTTGTCTGCTTGAAGAAAAAAATATTCCACTTTTATACCATTCAAGTATTTATCTTTAGTTCATTTGAATATGTAGGGTTAAAGATGCATTTAAAAAAATCTCCAATAATTATTTAGTGGTGAATTGTTTCCCAATGATGAATATTTTAAATTAGTGTGTCAAATATTGACATAGGATGTACCATAATGGGTAGAGTGTAACATTAAATTAATCAAAGTTTTATGCTATCATCAAAGAATAACTAGATTTTTTTTGGTAAAAGAAGCAAGGAAAAGGGCACCTGAACCCAACCATAGAGTAGGACAAGGCCTAGAGGCCACCAGAACAACCAAACAAAACAACAGGGATCAAAGAACTGATGAACACCCTGCAAAAAGTCTAACACCTAACAACACAGAACAATAGAATCTACATACCAGCACAAAACACCAATCCTAAAGACAAAACCAAAACTAACTTTATGAAGGGATTAAACTTTGAAACTAATTTGCAACAACAATTTGTGTGATTTGCATTGAACAATACATACACTTACGGTTTAAAGTCATACTTGTTATTAATATTAAATACTCACCTATTTTTTCTAGAACAAAAATAATGTGAAGATGAATTTGCTAGCCTCTCATGAAAACTAGATTGGGGCATCTCTCTGGTGTTTGAAATCAAATAAGCTTTTTGGATTTTAATATTCAGGGCCCCTTATCTACCTCTAAGAAAAATTAGTTATGGAGGTAGTTTTCTTTAGTTTCCTCTCCCATCAAAATTAATATCATGGTTTTTGTTGGGGATTTCAATGTAGTTCTGAATGCCTCTAAAGAAAGTGGAGGAATTATTCCTCCACCTAGAGTTATGGAAGATTTCAGTAATTTTATATTGGGTAAAAGGTTGTATTAGTATACTTTGAAAAATGGCACTTTTACATGGATAAACAAGTGGAAGGACTTCTCTCAAATAGTTGAAAGATAGGATTGCTTCTTGCTATCTTAGAACTATTTAAATGCACCTTTGGAACTTTTCCTCCATTATTCACACTTTGGTTGGCTCTGATCATTTCCCAATCTCCTTATCCATCTTTGAAGATAGGTCTTCATGAAATATACATATAAATTCAAAGAATGTGGTTCAGAGATGAAAAAATTTCCCCCCTTCTGGAAACCTAGTGGTTGGGTTGTCCATTCATAGAAGGGTCTAGAATGTTCTAGCTTAGCAAAAAATTGAAAATTTTAAAGGAAAATATCAAGCATTGGAATTTGAATGACTGTAAGAATATATTATGAGAGAAGTAAAGAGTGGAATGGGATTTGGCCTCTTTGTATGAAGTTCTCATCAAGAAACAAATGGATGGCCCCTTGTTTGAGAAGGAGAAGAGTTTAAAAGCTAAACTAGAATTAAGTCATCTCCTGGGAAGAATTCTATTGGAGACAAAAGTCTAGAGAGTTGGTTAATAGATGGAGATAGAAACTCTAAATTCTTTCATACCTCTGCAAAAATTAGGAGATAGGTAAACCGAATTGTCTCTATCCATTCTGATTCAAGTAATGTATTATCAACAGATGATGGCATTGGCAAAGAGGAAGTCCTCTTCTTTAAATAACTTCTTTCTCCTTTGAAATAGCAAAAATCTTTTGCTAACAATGAAATAATCAACAACATTCCTGCTTTGGTGTCTAAGGATCAAAATAAAATGTTGATGTCAAATATTACCCTTGAAGAAGTTAAGAATGTGGTATTTTTTATGACGGCTGAAAAAGCCCCAAGTCTAGATGGTTATATGCCCATATTTTTTTAGAAATGTTGGTACTTTGTGGGTAGAGAAGTTCTTCTAGCCTTGAAGGAATCAAGAATAAGCATAAACATTTTAAAACATTTAAATGTCACTCTAGTGGCTCTGATCCCAAAGAAATCTGACCCCTCATCATTTAAGGATTTCAGGGCAATTGCTTTATGCAACACAATTTATAAAATCTTCACTAAATATTTTGCTATGAGATTAGCAAGTTTCCTTCCATCAATTATTTTAGATGAGCAGGGTGGTTTGTTTCAGGTAAAGATACTCTAGAAAGGGCTATAATGGCCAATGAGGTTCTCCATTCAATCATGCTTGATAAAATTCCTATTGTACTTCTAAAGTTATACATGATGAAAACTTATGAAAGGGTTGACTCATATTTTCTCATAGAATCCACCCTTTGGTGGTGTTAGTTATAACAACCCCTAAGGTATGGCCTTTTGATATGTTTGCGCCCCATGATATCAAACTTTATAGAGTGTCAACTCTAAAATAATGAAGCCCCAATTTTTAACACTTAACAAGGTTTTCATCCTAAACTTAGGTGAAGAGTTTCTATTACCATTGGGATTGACAACCAACCATCAACATCAAAAAAATAATAATGGTCATTAATAGGCATACTACTCGATAGCCAAAGGTCTTTCATATTACTGGCATTGGGTTGTTCACATAGGTTGTCTAGCACATGGAGAATGGTTTATTGGAATTTGTTACGTTTTCTAAGGCACCTAATGGTTAAATTGGTTCAAGGGGAAGATCATGAATATTCAAGTAGGTCTCGAGTGGATGGTTAAAAGGTCAATATATAACAAATTTTAGTTGGCCATGGCTTAGTTATGGCGTGAGTTGTATTAATTCAACACTATCGATGAGTGAATGGGGGTTACGTCATAATATTTGGTGGGTGGTATTAAGTTTAAATGAGATTGAATAGGTGGTGGAATTTTATTTGATATTTTAGCGCAAATTAAGCGACATGGTATATTTTTATTAGCCGCTGATTATCATCACATAAAGATCCATCGATTAGAAAAATCCTTCAAGTGACTAGTTTTAGTGGGTTTTTCTATTTTGTAAATAACTTTGTAAAGGCATAGGAAAGGAGCAATGTGTCAAATCTTGAGAGGAAAAAAATTATTACAAATGGAAAAGGGCATGTATTTTATTGGTGTATTTATCCCTTACATTTTATATTAAAAATTATATGCATATAATCTAACGCACGTGAATGTTGTGTAATATTTGGTGGCAGCAGTAAAAAAATGCTATTTGTTACCTATAGAAAGAATGTGTTTTACTTATCATAGTTTTATTGGTTGGTGGGAGAATGTGTTTATAGTTTATTTTGGTCTAAATTGTGCTTGATACCCTCTAAGTTGTGACCCTTCATTCCATGATTTGTCCTATCTTAGTGCTGGTGTCATGTATGATACTCCCTAAGGTATGACCTCCCATGTATTGAGTAATGTCCTTTGAAACATAATGTTCTATTTGTTGGAATTCACCCATTGTGGTTTTGTTATTTATAATTCCCCTTGAGGCATGGTCTTTTGATATGTTCATCCCCTGCAACGTTAAACATTGTAGGGTTACAATTTTGAGAGTGAAATTAATAGAAATTATAATTTATAACATAAATATTTAATTATGATATTTCTCTAATTCTTAGTGAATATAGGGTTTAAAAAAATAAGATGCTCTTTTTTGGCACATATGATAAAATAGAAAATATCAAAAATCTTTAGAAACTACATACATGCATTGCATCAATATCCTTGTTTCAATGCAACTTATAAAAACTATTTTGATATATACAATAACACTATGTACCATGAACTAAAACAACTCTAGATTATAAATAATGTTAATTAAAAATTTAATAATAAATAAAATATACAAAAGAATATTATGAAATATACGCATGCAACAAATATCAATATTGATTATCAATGTTTGAGAATTTAGGATTGTATCATATTTCTAGTTAAAGATATAGATTTTGGAATATACATCCCTGATTAAAATATGATAAAATTTATTACAGTGATTAGAAATCAGCACAAATGATTTTCTAATAGATAGAAAGAATATTGACACAAAATCATAATAATCACTAGTTTGCATCACTTCAAATTATTATGAGTTTGCTTGCTACAGGTGACAAAAAAAAGTGGTTAAAATGTCAACTTAAATGTCCCACTTAGATAAAAGATCAAGGTAAACTATTATGGGATCACCAATTAATAACCAAAGAAACAAAATAATAAAAATAAATGGAATATTCAGTATGTTGATGTGAACGGGGTGTTTTAGCTAACTGGTTCACCTATTATTTTGTATTCATACATGTATAGATGTTAAGTTTCCTTAGGGCTTCAGGAATATTTCTAGAAGTTTCTAGTATAGTGATATTGGGAAATAACCAATTTTTATCTACCGAATGATCCATGGTTTCCAACATAGATTAGTTTTCAAAACTTTATTTCATATTGTAATATTTCTCCTTTCCTCGTCCATGAAAAATAGATTTTCTTGATGATCATACAAAAGGAAAGCCTCTTAATTCTATAGATCATTGTATGAGGCACATCCCATGTTTTATGTTCCTATGAATGCAAGTTCGCATGAGACTAAAGACTAAACATTGTTGTTTCATAGATGTATTCTTAGATCTTGCATGAAATGAATTTACTTTTGAATTGAATAGGCACCAAAATCACCGATATCTTGTAAGGAATAAAAAATTTGAAGAATCTCCTTTTGACATATTGTACAACATATTAATGCCAAATTTTGAACCGAAAAGCTTTACTTGTTTATTTATTTTCAGACATCTTTCTCATCAATTTTCAGGTTAGTAATTGTCTGTCTTGATTTTTCGTTTACTCAAAAGAATTAAATCGCTCATATTAATAACATTTTGTTTCCACAGTCCATGACAATTAGTGCTCGAGATTTTTAGTTAAATTGTGTACAATTTTTTCCATCAACATTTCGGATCATACTCCATGACCTATCATCGAGATGATAAGCAAATAGAGAGAGGAATAAAAAGTTGAGTTAGTAGACTAGGATAGAAAAAGGAGGGAGATTGGGAGGGTTCAAAGACACAAAACCCAAAAACTTGATTGGAGGAAGCAAGATTCAAGTGATTTGAAAGAAGATAATGGAGTAAGGAAAATTATGAGGATAGCAAAAGACATAGTAACAACAATAATATTATTATTTATTTGAAGGACATAGCTTATTATTAGAAAAATAGGCTATTGCTAGGAATCAAAAACACATATGTATATTATTAATTAATCAGTAAACTTATAATACTCTAATAATAAGGTTAAAATAAAAGAACCAAGTGAAGATGAATATTAAACAAAGAATATAATAGACTATGAAAAGTCACAGTTTATCATATACTAAAGAATAAAAAGTATTAAAGAGCGAAAATAATAAAAAGGGTTGTGATATAGAGTTAAGAAGAATGCTAAAACGATAAACAATGATAATCTATAATAAAAATTAATATGATATAAAAGACTGATAATATAATATCATAAAATATTAAATACAATAAAAGAAGAAAGGGAGAATAATAAGGAGTAACAATTGAAAAAATTATAGACTATTAATTAAAAATAGATCTGACTAAAAAAATGATAAAGCAAAATGTAAAAAGGAAAATTAGGACAAAATAGAGTGAAAAAATTAGAATACTAACAAATAACAATTGAATAATAAAAATTAAAAAAAAACTGAAGGAACTGGCATATAAAACAAAGAAAATCAAGAAGAAAGGTTCCGCCCATCTCATCTACAGGAATTATGGCTGGAGATTTAGCTAAGTATTCTGGTAGACGTAACTGTAATTTCTAATTAATAGAATGTAGTGAATGAACGACGAACGAGCCGCCGGTGACATCATGTAATTGTGCTAATGGCTCAGAGCAATGAGCAGACGTTAGAATGGTGCAACCAAGTCCCAACACATACATTTTCGATGAACATAAATTATGCACTACGCCATCCCACAAATATTAATTGGTGGATTCTGGAAGAAAACAAGTTGTTTGATAAGGAAGAGCTTGTGTTATTTTCAAGCGATAAATCTGAGGACGCCCCCTGTCAAATGTCCGCGTCTTCGTTGCGGCGTCGGTATTGTGGATTGACTACATCATGTTGATCTCCATTCGTTCAAGCTCTGGCAGGCTTTGTGGCGGCTCGCTGCTATCTGCACAGGTTATGCAAGCCTCTCCCTATATATACACGAACCCACGGAAAACATACAACATGACTACTGAAGCTCACTAATCATTTTTTAATTTCTTTTGGATTGAATCGATTGACTAAGGCATCTCAAGGCGAATACAGGATTCATTCACTGCCAAACTCTGTAATCATATTCATGGAACAGAGACTCTTTATGGCTGCCTCCATGATACTGTTGATTATTCTCAATCTCCAGGCCACCTTGTCTACTGCCGCTTCCTCATATAATGTCGTAGACAATTGCTGGAGAAGAGATCCACACTGGGCAGAGAAAAGTAACAGAATGAAACTTGCAGATTGCGGTGTGGGCTTTGGAAGTGCAGCCAAGGGAGGCAAAGGAGGAGAGATGTACACAGTCACCAGCGCGGATGACAATGCTGCAAATCCCCTGCCGGGGACCTTAAGATACGGAGTTACTCGCGATGGTCCTCTGTGGATAGTTTTCGCCCGTGATATGCAGATAAAGCTTCAGATGCCCCTGTTTGTCGCCAGCCACAAGACTATCGACGCAAGGGGCTCAAATGTTCACATCAGCAATGGGCCTTGCATACGCCTCTTCAATGTCAGCAACATTATCATCCACGGATTAAACATCCACGACTGCAAGCCAAGTGTAGCTGGCAACGTTCTCCTTTCACAATCCATGAGCGATGAGATGATTGATACACAAGATGGAGATGGAATTTCAGTTGTTACCTCACGAGACATTTGGATCGATCATAACAGCCTCTCCAGTTGCACAGATGGACTTGTAGATGTCACGCTTGCTTCCACCGCAGTTACCATTTCTAACAACCGCTTCTCTTACCATGACAAAGTAAGAGACAAATTTTGCAGAATTAATTACTATAGACTGGTTTCGTGAATATGGAAGAATGACTAATGTTAGGCTGTGCAATAAAACACTACAGGTGATGCTTTTGGGACACAGCGATGATTATACAGCTGATAAAGACATGAGAGTTACTGTTGCATTCAACCACTTTGGACCTGGCTTATTGGAGCGCATGCCAAGGTAATTTGTTTAAATTCAACTTCTCGTGCTTTTAACTGGCTAACTCCTTTCGTCAATGACTTCACTTATAATCGATCTGGCTAACTGACATGATATGGATTGTTTCTGTGGGCAGGTGCCGACATGGGTATGCGCACGTGGCGAACAACAACTATGAGGCCTGGGGTATATACGCCATTGGAGGGAGTGCCCACCCTATGATTAGAAGTGAGGGCAATCGCTTTGTGGCCCCCAACGAGGAGTACAAGAAGCAGGTGACATGGCGTGAGAGCCCCGATGGAAAGAGTTGGCTGTGGAAGTCTGTGAGGGACACATTTTTGAACGGGGCATACTTCGTTCCGTCTGGCAAAGGCAAAGCACTTCCCCTCTACCAGACAGCCCAGCAATTTAAAGTCGCTGATGGAAGATTAGTACCCATTTTGACCGAGAGTGCAGGAGTCCTAGCCTGCACTACCTCCGGGCCTTGCCTGTAATACTTGCTACATCTTAACCTCCATCCCTATTCTCGTACAGATTCTCCCATTCTTTCATTCCATTTATTTCATTCTTTCGAGGATTCAGTTCCCTCATTCTTCCCCTGCGTTTGAAGATTAAATTTAATCATTATCCATTGTTTACTGCTTGGTGCTGGAGGGCAGAGACAGAAAAAAGCAATGGAGTATAGAACTCTTGCTGCTGCACACAAAAACAATTTTATTATTTGCCGTTATCTGTTGCCTCCTCTGCCCGCTTACACTTATGTGGTTGCTCATGGCTTTTGGCTCTCAAGTCCGAGTTTGCATATCTCAAATCTTAATGCATACCAGAAAAACCTAACAAGTGTTCTCTAACGAATTCATTCACTATTTATTCTGACATGCCTAACTAATATTATTATTTTCTCTCAGCTGAATGGATGATACTCCTTTCTTAAAAGTATGGTCGATACCAAACGTATGCTCGCGTTATTCAATCATTATTAGTTCTTGTTCCTAACAAAGCATTAATCTTTGTGTATTCGATTAATCATTTTTCACTGTTTTTCAGAATGAAACAAGAGGGCAATGTTTTAGCCCTTGAATTGCCTGTTTATAAAAACACTTTTTGTGCTCTATGATCGATCTTTGTTGCTGCTCCAGTGCAATATAAGGCTCCAAGAACAATACCTATGTTGCTTGACATCTTATAACAAATGCATTGCCTTTCTCTCAGCTCTATCTTCAAATACACAAGTGATAGGTTGACCGGGAAATGCAATTTCCGCATATATGTATATACATATATAAACACAATAGATATTATCATTTTTAAGAAGCTTAAAATTAGAGACTATACACTTTCAAAACAGAATTCTCAAATGACATTACATGATCCTCTTAAAGTTGAAGAAAAATCATATTTTTTGAACATGTATTTCCTGTTACTCAATATAATATATTTGATTAGTGTTAAAAGGGAAATTTTCTAAGAGAAGAACATTCATTAGTCAAGCATCAAGGATAAGGCTAGACTTGAACAATCATGTAAACATCATAATCGCAAATTTATAAAAAAATCAATTTTTCATCTTTTATTCATCATGCTTCAAAACCATATGTGGCTTTTAATTGATATTGTAAACTTTTTAACGGTAATGTCTATTTTTCAACCCTAAAATGTCAAGTTAGAACCCTAAACAACTATTTTGAAATCTTAAAATATCTTTTCAAATCCTAAAATGTTAAATTGAAACCCTCAATGCCTATTTTGAAACCCTAAATGGTGGATGTGAAACACTAAATTCTAAATTCTAAATCCTAAAATGTCTATTCCAAACCCTGTTTTCTAGATTATAAACCCTAGAACATGTATTTCAAACACTAATTTATATATTATAAACTCTAGAACATCTATTTCAAACCCAAATTTCTAAATTAGAAACCCTGACGTTTATATTTCTAACTCTAATTTACCAATTAAATACACGTTGATTTTTAAATTAGAAAAGTCTATTTGAAACCCTAATTTCTAGATTTTAAACCCTAAAATGTCTATCTGAAACTAGAATTTTAAATTTAGCAATAACTATTTGAAATCCTAGTTTTTAGATTATAAACCCTAAAATGTCTATTTCAAACGCTAATTTCTAAATGAGGAATGTATTTTTTTGTGATCCTTAAGAATATTGAGGTTATACAAAATTTTATTTATTTGTATGAAAAAACACACGATATAAGAATATGATACAATATAAAAATACTTGAGGTGTATGTATGTTTACCTCAAAATAGGAGTTGTCAAAAACCTGAATAGTGTAAATCTTCTGCATAATATTTTCACCCAAAAATCTTGTTTACTATAGATATATCAAACATCGCACCTATTTAACATATTTTACTTAAATTAAATTCCAAATAAGTCAGGACCTCTAAATTATATATATCTTCTCAAAATTTAGTTGAAGACGATAAACATGGTCGTTCCCCATCATTTTGGAGCTTATGGAATTGAATTCCTAGAAGCACCAAAAATACTAGTACATCTTATTGTTGTAACCACGAGATAAATAAGCTCCTCCATTTTAGGTTGATTTTATCAACAAATAAAATAGCTAACATAACTCATGGGTTTCAAACCACAAAATGAGAGGCAGAGATAAAATGGAGTGTGTGAGAATAGTAAACAACCAAAATTTGTTTCACATCCCATTCATTATATAGGGAGAGATGGGCGTGAGGAAAGGTAATAATAATATGAGTTCTAAGAGCACGGAATAGCATAGAAATTGAATAGAACAACAACTGCATGAGGCAGAAGGTAGCACCAATGCAACAACGACATAAGAGTAGTTGGAGAGTAATGTAGAAGAATGAGAAATATTGTATTAGAAATAATGTAGTAGCACGTGTGAATAATGAAATAATATAATAAGATTATAATATATTTTTTAAAGAATATATACTATTTATAATTTTAGCTTGTGACAAATTGTTTCAGCCACCCCACGGATCAAGAGTAGGGACCACTCTCTTGAAATGGTGATGATGTTATTTCTATGCTTTGATGTGTGTTTTATTTTAAATAGTGTGGTTTGTTCTTTTATTAAAATGTGTGAGCAGTAGTAGTTTTGTGATTGTTAATAATTGATTTCCTTTAATTTACACATTTTTAGTTTAGCTTTAAATCCTTATTTTTATAAAATTAAAGTTGTAGAAATCTGCACAATTCCTATAGTAGCCTGCATAGTCTTGACATCTTGCACAGTTCCTGTAGCAGACTGTTGCAGTAGTTTTTATTGTAGAGTTCTTATAGTAGTTTCAACTAATTTTTTTAGCTACATTTCATCCACACTCACCTCACTACCTACATCCCTTGTGCATATAGTCATGACACCTTTCGCAAGTTTACACCCCCAGATATACACTTAGACCAAACTGAATTTCTTATTAATATTAAATCTTTCTCATTGTCTACCCTCAGTTTTGGTCTATCACTCCTTGAAATCTATACGGGATTAATAAAATTCCTTTGATGAAGAATCACCATAACCTAAAAGGAGGAGATATTAACACAAGGAATATAACATTAGCTTAAGACTCTTCCAAGATCCCTAGGGGTGACATATTTATTTACTTGTTTTCTTCATTTTGTTTTTTACATTAAAGGAATTCCCTTGAGATGTATTGATCTAATTTTTCTCAGAAATGGTTTATATTTTCAACAAAGAAATGCAAGATACCTTTCCTAATCTTTGCCACCCCACTCGCAATATGTCATTAGTAGAATTTAGTATTCCACCATTGGGTTTTCTACCTATTGTCATAACTCTACGATGGGGAAAATGTGAGTTACCATATAAGGCTTTAAGTTGGAAATAATCATCTTTGTAAATATTTTCTCTTCTATTGGTTCCTTGTCTGATGATCTACCAGCTTCCTTACATCGAACTTGGATGATAAGAATTGCTCCTTTCCTGCATACATTCAATCTCGACTACTCACTCCCACCTGCATACATCTCTTTCACCAACACATTCCTTTGTATGATATATTATTTGCATATTATATATATTCTTTTCTATTGGGATATTGTGTGCAAAACTTATTGGAACTTAAATCCTAGAGACTAGCATTTTCCTACTTCAGAAGTTGGAGGCATTGTTGCACTTTCTTCTCAACAAGGTGTGTTTCTTGTTCTCTCTCGTTAATATTTTCCATACTTCATAGCACACACTTTGCTACTCTGTGTCATGGTTGCAGCCAAATAAACTGTTAAAATTTTAGATTTTACTAAACACAACATCAAAAGAAATCTATTTTTTTAGATTGATTTTTTTAATACAAAGCAACTTTCTAGAATTTATATGTATGATTTTGTTATCCTTGGTATTCAAATTGCCATTTCTTATTTTATTGTGAGACTTTCTATAATCAAGATGTATTGTTTTACTTGATTCTACAGTTTATATGTATGAGTATGTCAACTTCCTTGGTACTTTGCATGCCATCATGCTCTACAAACTAATATCCCAACCAAAGCTTCCATCCTTCCTCCTTCCACTTCACAAGAAATGTGCTATGTATCTGGAAGCGTAATTCCAAACACACACTTGGTTTCAATTGTATTCTCAATTTAAAACATCTAAATGTGTGTTTAAACTCTAAGCATTTCCTGCTACAACACAAGAGATTGAAAATTAGTGCAAAAATACTTGTAGACTCTCTCCTTTAAATGGTATCTCATTCTCTACCCCTATCGTCATAAACCCATGTCTTAAAGAAACTTGATGTTTTGTACATATATCAAAATTACTTTCAAAATCCTTTTCTTAATTAAAGTCCATGCAAGCCTTTAAACAGCTATGGCACATTTTTGTTTATTGTAGGAAGTAAAAAAATAAGGAAATGGGTATTTTTATAGGTGGAAGGAATAGATAGAGGTGCCATGCTACATAAAGAAGAGAATACAAAGGTAGCAAGGACTATCTCTAATTTGGAGTAATTTTGCATACCATCACCTCTCAAGTCTCCACTTATATTTGGAGTTAAGAAATCACAAGGAAATGTGGAATAGGGTTTTTAGGTTTTGTATTTGCAAGTGTGAGAACATAAGGAAATTTCATGATCCTAACATCAAGTTTCCTTTGGTACATTGCAAGATCAAGACACTAGCAGGAAAGTTAAAAACAACATATGATAAGGCCTCCAAAGACTCATCCAAGACATCAAATGGATAATCTATAGAAAGATCTATTGGAGGCTGGTGGCACTGGAGGATGGAGGAATTTCCATCATCTCAAGTTAGCTTCTCGCTTTGAGATGATGCTTTGCATGAGAATCATTTTTGGATTTAGTTTCTTATTTTTCCTTGTTATTGCTAACATATTTGAAGAATACATATATTGTGAAGTTTTATTTTTGGATACAAGTAACGGGTTTGGTATAGAGCTCAATATGGATGGTTGTCCAACGAGCACTTGAGGCTGTGATCCAAATTATATGCTTCTGAGGGTCATCAGACAACTTGATGGAGCCATGTGTTAAGAGAGATCAATATGGATTGTTGTCGAAAAGTTTGAAGAATATGTAACTCGGAAGTTTATGGGAGGAGGAACTCGGGAATTCGGCTAGGGGCTACACATTTACAAGGGTTAAGAGATAGCTTGATGGAGCTCCACCTAATTTAGGATTTGTTTCTTTAGAAGGAAAATTTTCTTAAGAATGAATACATATTTTGTAATCAACAAGCTTTTGTATGTAAACCTTAAGGGGGGATCACTTAGAAGGTGAATAGGGTTTCCAGGGATACCGTTGTAGGATCAATCTAATAATGGGGGAATGTTGGTGAATATTTACATATTACATTGTAACTGTCAGTTGGTTGTCATTTGCTAAAATGCCTTACGCCTTCCTTTAGCTCTCTTCCTTTATATATTGTATCCATGCTTAATGGTGGATTATCGAATCAATAACATTCATATTTATTCTCACAAAATCCTTGCTAAATATATTACAAAATGGTAAATATATACATCAACTAATGAAGACCTTATACAATGAGGAAATAACTTCTTTTCTTATGAATTAAAAATATGATTCACTAGACCATGGTATTCATGATGTAACTTGAATATATTTGGCACTAGGCTAGATGAATTATGTTGTTATGTTTTGTAAGAACCTTCCTTTATTACTCGGATGGAGCTATCAATGTTTCTAGCTTGTCCCATGTATTTTTTTCAGGGATTTTGTATATTTGCATTTCTTAAGGAAAGTAGCTAGAAAACATCTTACCTTGTTGGGTACATTCACGAGGTCAGTCCATAAAGTAATAAAGTACTTTCCATTTAAGGATTTGCAGGGGGCTTTACTCTTGCATGTGTGTGTGTTCTTGTTTCTTCTTTGATTCTATGATTGGGATGCTTTTTCTTCATAGATGTGTCATGGTGGTGATATTTGTATCTATTCATTATGTAGTGAATATGCACTTTATTAAGAAAAGTAACTTATCACTAGATAACTCACTCACAAAATATTATGCACACTTATTACAAGATGGAAAATATCAATATTTCTAAGTGATTTTTTAAAAAAATTTGTAAGAACATGCTATTAATATACCTGGAAATTCTCACAAATTTGAATATTTGTTTTCTTTTTCTTTTTCTTAGAGCTAACATCTAAGGGCTGTCTATTCTACTAAAGTTCCTTAGGAGTTGCATTCGACTTCATTATTTGATTTTCTATCTCTTAGAAATCATATTTATTGAGTGATTGATGTAAATGGGATCATGTTAATGGATTAGCACATTTACTGTTGGATACCCGAACTGTAGATTTTTGGCACCAATGCACTTCTCTAGCTCTTGTAGGGTTTTTCTCCTAAAAGGAGAGAGTTTAGGCCAAAAATCCTAAAGGATTCATTAAAATTATATTATGTGTGATGTTATTTAGAATAAATGAAATGATCGAAGTGCAAATAAGCTATGAAATTGATCAAATATAAATGCAAAATATAAGAAACAAGAGATGTTTGAAAACGCATTGTGTAATGCAAAATCACCTAGAAACAAATGCAAAACTAAACAGAATTGAATGAAACTTGAAGTGTGCACCTAGAATGTGGATGGAGACTGGAAATTGCATCTGAAATGCTATTGATGCTGAAATTTAGGCCTGGTGGGTCCCATTCACCATTCTGGGCCAATCAGTCCCAGTTCTGCTAAACTGTACCGGAACCCATTTCTAACAAAAGGGTGCTCAAAAATGCAAAAAACTCAAAATTGACCCTGGAGTGAGACTCATTCGCCACCCATGGTGAATGAGTCCACTTTTGAATTTCTGAATATTCAAAAGTTGATTCTGGAGCTTTTGATCTACACTTTGATGTTGAACTAGTGTTCGCTTCTGAAAATCTGATTTACAGGCTTGAAAATGAGATTTTGTCGATTCTTTGACTTGTTGAATGAAGAAAGGACTTTAACAACCTTGCAACTTGATCTTCAATGATTTCCAAGCTTCTAAGGGACCTAAATCTGCAAACACACAAGAAGAGAAGAAGAAATGTTGAATTTTAGGGCATGGGGGTTTCCCTTGGTCAAACCCCGTTTTGGTAATTAAACCAAAATGATGAAAGAAAGGAATGGAATGGATTACCTTTCCATGATTATCGATCCTTAAATTTTGCAACATAACATGTAGAATCTGCATTTGGATGTCTTAGGAAGCTAAATTGATGACGTGCAATGTAAATGCCCTAGCTTGTTTCAATTGAGATAGAAGATAGATGATGAATGAATGATGTGAATGTTTTAATGGATGAATAGATGTAAAAATGAGTATAGAGAGGTGATTTTATAGGAAATTCACCTTATTTGCATGTTAATTGGATCCCTAAGGCTGACATGGAGAAAAATTAAACTTAAAACCTAATTTTTCCCAATCAAAACCCCGAAAATGGCTCAAGTGGGACTCATTCGCCACTAATGGAGAATGGGTCCCACCTAGATGGGACTAATTCATCACTAATGGTGAACGAGTCCCACAGGGGCCATTTTTGCTAGCTAGAATGCCAAGAAGTAAGAAAAATAGGCTTATATGATGACTATGTCGGTTATTTGATCAAATTAGACCTCAAGATGCATAATATGGATTAATGTGGGACTATTAGTGATGATGTAAATGTCAAATAGGGCTTGGAACACAAAACTCAATGTGAAATTGTTATTAAATACACTTTTACAACATTAAAATTAGGTCAACATAGCTTAAGAATGTGCAAGAACCATTGTGAATGTGCAAGACACATTACAACACTAGTTTATCATTAAGTTTAATTCAAAAACCTTCTATATTGATGTGATAATGTAATTAAATATGTTTTATAATGTTTAATTAGGGATAAATAGGTTAATTAACTCTAGAAAAGCGTGAAAGTCCTTTAAAATACTTTACAACACCTTTACAAGACATCGTTGAAAGCATGTTATTCAATTTGCAAGGGTCCAAGACCTACTGTGGATGCATAAAATGCCTCACAACACTAGATGAAGCCCATTTTATCATGAATTAATCCCATGTCAAGCAAAGGGGCCTTTTTTCAACGGCACGATACCTTAACTTTTAATTGATAACAATTGGTCATAACAAATGATACATATCCATTAGCAAATTAGCAAGGCATCTAGTATTGCTTTGTTTTTACACATGGAATGCTTAATTTGTTAAAAATGATCAAAGCTAAATAATTAATCCACTTGTCAATTAATTATCATTAGTTGTTTATTTATTAAAATTCTAATTATTTTTTTGTTAAATTAATTCTAAGGTGATAACTAGATTTCGGCACATCTTTACAAAAGTTAATATGTAGATAAATCTAGCTTTCTATAGGTAGGTCATTTTATGTTTTCAAATTTCAAAGGAGTTGTATCCCACTGCCATCAACTAGGGTTGCTTTCCACAAGAATCTTCCCAACTATGGATGGGAGTATGGATGGATCAACACATATTTGTCAAATATTTGATACTCTATAGAGAAAATTGCATGTATCTTCACTTATTCCCTTCGATATGGTTTCATTTTTATTAGGAACTTGTATGATTTTGTAAAACATATTATGTATAATTGAATAATTCTCAAGGACTAGTTTTCATTTTGGCTTTGTAATCTTTTTTTTGTACTTAGATTTAACAATTTGTGACATAAACTTAGCTCAATTTTAGATTTGAATCTAAATGAGCTTCAAATTTGTAAATTTAAATTTGATTTTGGGTTTCTTTTCCTTTTTCTAATTAACATTATTTGTCTATTTAAAGCACAAAACATTTTAGTCACTTTGAAGTTTTATTTAACATTATTTGTCTGCTTGAAGAAAAAAATATTTCAGTCACTTTTGATGTTCTATTCAAGTATTTATCTTAGTTCATTTGAATATGTAGGGTTAAAGATGCATTTAAAAACATCTCCAATAATTATTTAGTGGTGAATTGTTTCCCAATGATGAATATTTCAAATTAGTGTGTCAAATATTGACATAGGATGTACCATAACGGGTAGAGTGTAACATTAAATTAATCAAAGTTTTATGCTATCATCAAAGAATAACTAGATTTTTTTTGGTAAAAGAAGCAAGGAAAAGGGCACCTGAACCCAACCATAGAGTAGGACAAGGCCTAGAGGCCACCAGAACAACCAAACAAAACAACAGGGGTCAAAGAACTGATGAACACCCTGCAAAAAGTCTAACACCTAACAACACAGAACAATAGAATCTACATACCAGCACAAAACACCAATCCTAAAGACAAAACCAAAACTAACTTTATGAAGGGATTAAACTTTGAAACTAATTTGCAACAACAATTTGTGTGATTTGCATTGAACTGCTCAATTTTTAATACATACACTACGGTTTAAAGTCATACTTGTTATTAATATTAAATACTCACCTATTTTTTCTAGAACAAAAATAATGTGAAGATGAATTTGCTAGCCTCTCATGAAAACTAGATTGGGGCATCTCTCTGGTGTTTGAAATCAAATAAGCTTTTTGGATTTTAATATTCAGGGCCCCTTATCTACCTCTAAGAAAAATCAGTTATGGAGGTAGTTTTCTTTAGTTTCCTCTCCCATCAAAATTAATATCATGGTTTTTGTTGGGGATTTCAATGTAGTTCTGAATGCCTCTAAAGAAAGTGGAGGAATTATTCCTCCACCTAGAGTTATGGAAGATTTCAGTAATTTTATATTGGGTAAAAGGTTTTATTAGTATACTTTGAAAAATGGCACTTTTACATGGACAAACAAGTGGAAGGACTTCTCTCAAATAGTTGAAAGATAGGATTGCTTCTTGCTATCTTAGAACTATTTAAATGCACCTTTGGAATTTTCCTCCATTATTCACAATTTGGTTGGCTCTGATCATTTCCCAATCTCCTTATCCATCTTTGAAGATAGGTCTTCATGAAAATATACATATAAATTCAAAGAATGTGGTTCAGAGATGAAAAATTTTCCCCCCTTCTGGAAACCTAGTGGTTGGGTTGTCCATTCATAGAAGGGCCTAGAATGTTCTAGCTTAGCAAAAAATTGAAAATTTTAAAGGAAAATATCAAGCATTGGAATTTGAATGACTGTAAGAATATATTATGAGAGAAGTAAAGAGTGGAATGGGATTTGGCCTCTTTGTATGAAGTTCTCATCAAGAAACAAATGGATGGCCCCTTGTTTGAGAAGGAGAAGAGTTTAAAAGCTAAACTAGAATTAAGTCGTCTCCTGGGAAGAATTCTATTGGAGACAAAAGTCTAGAGAGTTATGGTTAATAGATGGAGATAGAAACTCTAAATTCTTTCATACCTCTGCAAAAATTAGGAGATAGGTAAACCGAATTGTCTCTATCCATTCTGATTCAAGTAATGTATTATCAACAGATGATGGCATTGGCAAAGAGGAAGTCCTCTTCTTTAAATAACTTCTTTCTCCTTTGAAATAGCAAAAATCTTTTGCTAACAATGAAATAATCAACAACATTCCTGCTTTGGTGTCTAAGGATCAAAATAAAATGTTGATGTCAAATATTACCCTTGAAGAAGTTAAGAATGTGGTATTTTTTATGACGGCTGAAAAAGCCCCAAGTCTAGATGGTTATATGCCCATATTTTTTTAGAAATGTTGGTACTTTGTGGGTAGAGAAGTTCTTCTAGCCTTGAAGGAATCAAGAATAAGCATAAACATTTTAAAACATTTAAATGTCACTCTAGTGGCTCTGATCCCAAAGAAATCTGACCCCTCATCATTTAAGGATTTCAGGGCAATTGCTTTATGCAACACAATTTATAAAATCTTCACTAAATATTTTGCTATGAGATTAGCAAGTTTCCTTCCATCAATTATTTTAGATGAGCAGGGTGGTTTGTTTCAGGTAAAGATACTCTAGAAAGGGCTATAATGGCCAATGAGGTTCTCCATTCAATCATGCTTGATAAAATTCCTATTGTACTTCTAAAGTTATACATGATGAAAACTTATGAAAGGGTTGACTCATATTTTCTCATAGAATCCACCCTTCGTGGTGGTGTTAGTTATAACAACCCCTAAGGTATGGCCTTTTGATATGTTTGCGCCCCATGATATCAAACTTTATAGAGTGTCAACTCTAAAATAATGAAGCCCCAATTTTTAACACTTAACAAGGTTTTCATCCTAAACTTAGGTGAAGAGTTTCTATTACCATTGGGATTGACAACCAACCATCAACATCAAAAAAATAATAATGGTCATTAATAGGCATACTACTCGATAGCCAAAGGTCTTTCATATTACTGGCATTGGGTTGTTCACATAGGTTGTCTAGCACATGGAGAATGGTTTATTGGAATTTGTTACGTTTTCTAAGGCACCTAATGGTTAAATTGGTTCAAGGGGAAGATCATGAATATTCAAGTAGGTCTCGAGTGGATGGTTAAAAGGTCAATATATAACAAATTTTAGTTGGCCATGGCTTAGTTATGGCGTGAGTTGTATTAATTCAACACTATCGATGAGTGAATGGGGGTTACGTCATAATATTTGGTGGGTGGTATTAAGTTTAAATGAGATTGAATAGGTGGTGGAATTTTATTTGATATTTTAGCGCAAATTAAGCGACATGGTATATTTTTATTAGCCGCTGATTATCATCACATAAAGATCCATCGATTAGAAAAATCCTTCAAGTGACTAGTTTTAGTGGGTTTTTCTATTTTGTAAATAACTTTGTAAAGGCATAGGAAAGGAGCAATGTGTCAAATCTTGAGAGGAAAAAAATTATTACAAATGGAAAAGGGCATGTATTTTATTGGTGTATTTATCCCTTACATTTTATATTAAAAATTATATGCATATAATCTAACGCACGTGAATGTTGTGTAATATTTGGTGGCAGCAGTAAAAAAATGCTATTTGTTACCTATAGAAAGAATGTGTTTTACTTATCATAGTTTTATTGGTTGGTGGGAGAATGTGTTTATAGTTTATTTTGGTCTAAATTGTGCTTGATACCCTCTAAGTTGTGACCCTTCATTCCATGATTTGTCCTATCTTAGTGCAGCTGGTGTCATGTATGATACTCCCTAAGGTATGACCTCCCATGTATTGAGTAATGTCCTTTGAAACATAATGTTCTATTTGTTGGAATTCACCCATTGTGGTTTTGTTATTTATAATTCCCCTTGAGGCATGGTCTTTTGATATGTTCATCCCCTGCAACGTTAAACATTGTAGGGTTACAATTTTGAGAGTGAAATTAATAGAAATTATAATTTATAACATAAATATTTAATTATGATATTTCTCTAATTCTTAGTGAATATAGGGTTTAAAAAAATAAGATGCTCTTTTTTGGCACATATGATAAAATAGAAAATATCAAAAATCTTTAGAAACTACATACATGCATTGCATCAATATCCTTGTTTCAATGCAACTTATAAAAACTATTTTGATATATACAATAACACTATGTACCATGAACTAAAACAACTCTAGATTATAAATAATGTTAATTAAAAATTTAATAATAAATAAAATATACAAAAGAATATTATGAAATATACGCATGCAACAAATATCAATATTGATTATCAATGTTTGAGAATTTAGGATTGTATCATATTTCTAGTTAAAGATATAGATTTTGGAATATACATCCCTGATTAAAATATGATAAAATTTATTACAGTGATTAGAAATCAGCACAAATGATTTTCTAATAGATAGAAAGAATATTGACACAAAATCATAATAATCACTAGTTTGCATCACTTCAAATTATTATGAGTTTGCTTGCTACAGGTGACAAAAAAAAGTGGTTAAAATGTCAACTTAAATGTCCCACTTAGATAAAAGATCAAGGTAAACTATTATGGGATCACCAATTAATAACCAAAGAAACAAAATAATAAAAATAAATGGAATATTCAGTATGTTGATGTGAACGGGGTGTTTTAGCTAACTGGTTCACCTATTATTTTGTATTCATACATGTATAGATGTTAAGTTTCCTTAGGGCTTCAGGAATATTTCTAGAAGTTTCTAGTATAGTGATATTGGGAAATAACCAATTTTTATCTACCGAATGATCCATGGTTTCCAACATAGATTAGTTTTCAAAACTTTATTTCATATTGTAATATTTCTCCTTTCCTCGTCCATGAAAAATAGATTTTCTTGATGATCATACAAAAGGAAAGCCTCTTAATTCTATAGATCATTGTATGAGGCACATCCCATGTTTTATGTTCCTATGAATGCAAGTTCGCATGAGACTAAAGACTAAACATTGTTGTTTCATAGATGTATTCTTAGATCTTGCATGAAATGAATTTACTTTTGAATTGAATAGGCACCAAAATCACCGATATCTTGTAAGGAATAAACAATTTGAAGAATCTCCTTTTGACATATTGTACAACATATTAATGCCAAATTTTGAACCGAAAAGCTTTACTTGTTTATTTATTTTCAGACATCTTTCTCATCAATTTTCAGGTTAGTAATTGTCTGTCTTGATTTTTTGTTTACTCAAAAGAATTAAATCGCTCATATTAATAACATTTTGTTTCCACAGTCCATGACAATTAGTGCTCGAGATTTTTAGTTAAATTGTGTACAATTTTTTCCATCAACATTTCGGATCATACTCCATGACCTATCATCGAGATGATAAGCAAATAGAGAGAGGAATAAAAAGTTGAGTTAGTAGACTAGGATAGAAAAAGGAGGGAGATTGGGAGGGTTCAAAGACACAAAACCCAAAAACTTGATTGGAGGAAGCAAGATTCAAGTGATTTGAAAGAAGATAATGGAGTAAGGAAAATTATGAGGATAGCAAAAGACATAGTAACAACAATAATATTATTATTTATTTGAAGGACATAGCTTATTATTAGAAAAATAGGCTATTGCTAGGAATCAAAAACACATATGTATATTATTAATTAATCAGTAAACTTATAATACTCTAATAATAAGGTTAAAATAAAAGAACCAAGTGAAGATGAATATTAAACAAAGAATATAATAGACTATGAAAAGTCACAGTTTATCATATACTAAAGAATAAAAAGTATTAAAGAGCGAAAATAATAAAAAGGGTTGTGATATAGAGTTAAGAAGAATGCTAAAACGATAAACAATGATAATCTATAATAAAAATTAATATGATATAAAAGACTGATAATATAATATCATAAAATATTAAATACAATAAAAGAAGAAAGGGAGAATAATAAGGAGTAACAATTGAAAAAATTATAGACTATTAATTAAAAATAGATCTGACTAAAAAAATGATAAAGCAAAATGTAAAAAGGAAAATTAGGACAAAATAGAGTGAAAAAATTAGAATACTAACAAATAACAATTGAATAATAAAAATTAAAAAAAAACTGAAGGAACTGGCATATAAAACAAAGAAAATCAAGAAGAAAGGTTCCGCCCATCTCATCTACAGGAATTATGGCTGGAGATTTAGCTAAGTATTCTGGTAGACGTAACTGTAATTTCTAATTAATAGAATGTAGTGAATGAACGACGAACGAGCCGCCGGTGACATCATGTAATTGTGCTAATGGCTCAGAGCAATGAGCAGACGTTAGAATGGTGCAACCAAGTCCCAACACATACATTTTCGATGAACATAAATTATGCACTACGCCATCCCACAAATATTAATTGGTGGATTCTGGAAGAAAACAAGTTGTTTGATAAGGAAGAGCTTGTGTTATTTTCAAGCGATAAATCTGAGGACGCCCCCTGTCAAATGTCCGCGTCTTCGTTGCGGCGTCGGTATTGTGGATTGACTACATCATGTTGATCTCCATTCGTTCAAGCTCTGGCAGGCTTTGTGGCGGCTCGCTGCTATCTGCACAGGTTATGCAAGCCTCTCCCTATATATACACGAACCCACGGAAAACATACAACATGACTACTGAAGCTCACTAATCATTTTTTAATTTCTTTTGGATTGAATCGATTGACTAAGGCATCTCAAGGCGAATACAGGATTCATTCACTGCCAAACTCTGTAATCATATTCATGGAACAGAGACTCTTTATGGCTGCCTCCATGATACTGTTGATTATTCTCAATCTCCAGGCCACCTTGTCTACTGCCGCTTCCTCATATAATGTCGTAGACAATTGCTGGAGAAGAGATCCACACTGGGCAGAGAAAAGTAACAGAATGAAACTTGCAGATTGCGGTGTGGGCTTTGGAAGTGCAGCCAAGGGAGGCAAAGGAGGAGAGATGTACACAGTCACCAGCGCGGATGACAATGCTGCAAATCCCCTGCCGGGGACCTTAAGATACGGAGTTACTCGCGATGGTCCTCTGTGGATAGTTTTCGCCCGTGATATGCAGATAAAGCTTCAGATGCCCCTGTTTGTCGCCAGCCACAAGACTATCGACGCAAGGGGCTCAAATGTTCACATCAGCAATGGGCCTTGCATACGCCTCTTCAATGTCAGCAACATTATCATCCACGGATTAAACATCCACGACTGCAAGCCAAGTGTAGCTGGCAACGTTCTCCTTTCACAATCCATGAGCGATGAGATGATTGATACACAAGATGGAGATGGAATTTCAGTTGTTACCTCACGAGACATTTGGATCGATCATAACAGCCTCTCCAGTTGCACAGATGGACTTGTAGATGTCACGCTTGCTTCCACCGCAGTTACCATTTCTAACAACCGCTTCTCTTACCATGACAAAGTAAGAGACAAATTTTGCAGAATTAATTACTATAGACTGGTTTCGTGAATATGGAAGAATGACTAATGTTAGGCTGTGCAACAAAACACTACAGGTGATGCTTTTGGGACACAGCGATGATTATACAGCTGATAAAGACATGAGAGTTACTGTTGCATTCAACCACTTTGGACCTGGCTTATTGGAGCGCATGCCAAGGTAATTTGTTTAAATTCAACTTCTCGTGCTTTTAACTGGCTAACTCCTTTCGTCAATGACTTCACTTATAATCGATCTGGCTAACTGACATGATATGGATTGTTTCTGTGGGCAGGTGCCGACATGGGTATGCGCACGTGGCGAACAACAACTATGAGGCCTGGGGTATATACGCCATTGGAGGGAGTGCCCACCCTATGATTAGAAGTGAGGGCAATCGCTTTGTGGCCCCCAACGAGGAGTACAAGAAGCAGGTGACATGGCGTGAGAGCCCCGATGGAAAGAGTTGGCTGTGGAAGTCTGTGAGGGACACATTTTTGAACGGGGCATACTTCGTTCCGTCTGGCAAAGGCAAAGCACTTCCCCTCTACCAGACAGCCCAGCAATTTAAAGTCGCTGATGGAAGATTAGTACCCATTTTGACCGAGAGTGCAGGAGTCCTAGCCTGCACTACCTCCGGGCCTTGCCTGTAATACTTGCTACATCTTAACCTCGATCCCTATTCTCGTACAGATTCTCCCATTCTTTCATTCCATTTTATTTCATTCTTTCGAGGTTGGTTTCCTCATTCTTCCCCCTGCGTTTGAAGATTAAATTTAATCATTATCAATTTAGTGCTTGGTGCTGGAGGCAGAGACAGAAAAAGCAATGGAGTATGAATAGCATGCTGCACACAAAAACAATTTTATTATTTGCCGTTATCTATTGCCTCCTCTGCTTACACACTTATGTAGTTTGCTCATGGCTTTTGGCTCTCAAGTCCGAGTTTGCATATCTCAAATCTTTATGCATACCAGAAAAACCTAACAAGTGTTCTATAACGAATTCATTCACTATTTATTCTGACATGCCTAACTAATATTATTATTTTCTCTCAGCTGAATGGATGATACTCCTTTCTTAAAAGTATGGTCGATACCAAACGTATGCTCGCGTTATTCAATCATTATTAGTTCTTGTTCCTAACAAAGCATTAATCTTTGTGTATTCGATTAATCATTTTTCACTGTTTTTCAGAATGAAACAAGAGGGCAATGTTTTAGCCCTTGAATTGCCTGTTTATAAAAACACTTTTTGTGCTCTATGATCGATCTTTGTTGCTGCTCCAGTGCAATATAAGGCTCCAAGAACAATACCTATGTTGCTTGACATCTTATAACAAATGCATTGCCTTTCTCTCAGCTCTATCTTCAAATACACAAGTGATAGGTTGACCGGGAAATGCAATTTCCGCATATATGTATATACATATATAAACACAATAGATATTATCATTTTTAAGAAGCTTAAAATTAGAGACTATACACTTTCAAAACAGAATTCTCAAATGACATTACATGATCCTCTTAAAGTTGAAGAAAAATCATATTTTTTGAACATGTATTTCCTGTTACTCAATATAATATATTTGATTAGTGTTAAAAGGGAAATTTTCTAAGAGAAGAACATTCATTAGTCAAGCATCAAGGATAAGGCTAGACTTGAACAATCATGTAAACATCATAATCGCAAATTTATAAAAAAATCAATTTTTCATCTTTTTTTCATCATGCTTCAAAACCATATGTGGCTTTTAATTGATATTGTAAACTTTTTAACGGTAATGTCTATTTTTCAACCCTAAAATGTCAAGTTAGAACCCTAAACAACTATTTTGAAATCTTAAAATATCTTTTCAAATCCTAAAATGTTAAATTGAAACCCTCAATGCCTATTTTGAAACCCTAAATGGTGGATTTGAAACACTAAATTCTAAATTCTAAATCCTAAAATGTCTATTCCAAACCCTGTTTTCTAGATTATAAACCCTAGAACATGTATTTCAAACACTAATTTATATATTATAAACTCTAGAACATCTATTTCAATTATAAACTCTAGAACATCTATTTCAAACCCAAATTTCTAAATTAGAAACCCTGACATTTATATTTCTAACTCTAATTTACCAATTAAATACACGTTGATTTTTAAATTAGAAAAGTCTATTTGAAGCCCTAATTTCTAGATTTTAAACCCTAAAATGTCTATCTGAAACTAGAATTTTAAATTTAGCAATAACTATTTGAAATCCTAGTTTTTAGATTATAAACCCTAAAATGTCTATTTCAAACGCTAATTTCTAAATGAGGAATGTATTTTTTTGTGATCCTTAAGAATATTGAGGTTATACAAAATTTTATTTATTTGAATGAAAAAACACATGATATAAGAATATGATACAATATAAAAATACTTGAGGTCTATGTATCTCTACCTCAAAATAGGAGTTGTCAAAAACCTGAATAGTGTAAATCTTCTGCATAATATTTTCACCCAAAAATCTTGTTTACTATAGATATATCAAACATCGCACCTATTTAACATATTTTACTTAAATTAAATTCCAAATAAGTCAGGACCTCTAAATTATATATCTCTTCTCAAAATTTAGTTGAAGACGATAAACATGGTCGTTCCCCATCATTTTGGAGCTTATGGAATTGAATTCCTAGAAGCACCAAAAATAATAGTACATCTTATTGTTGTAACCACGAGATAAATAAGCTCCTCCATTTTAGGTTGATTTTATCAACAAATAAAATAGCTAACATAACTCATGGGTTTCAAACCACAAAATGAGAGGCAGAGATAAAATGGAGTGTGTGAGAATAGTAAACAACCAAAATTTGTTTCACATCCCATTCATTATATAGGGAGAGATGGGCGTGAAGAAAGGTAATAATAATATGAGTTCTAAGAGCACGGAATAGCATAGAAATTGAATAGAACAACAACTGCATGAGGCAGAAGGTAGCACCAATGCAACAACGACATAAGAGTAGTTGGAGAGTAATGTAGAAGAATGAGA
>VDFB02301982.1:0-25427 GCA_007258455.2 Sequoia sempervirens | reverse complement strand
CTTAATTAGAACTGACCCTAATACACATCAATATAACCTCAAAAATGATGATGGATGGAAGAGAAAACAAATTTCTTTCATAAGTTGATTGCCTTATTTAATCTTATTTGGGTGATGTAAGTTATGCTTGAAATTATGAGTTATGATTTTTCTTCTATTAATGTGATAGTGTTCCATTCAGTACACACAAAGGTATTTTTTCTAACAATTCCATATAGATTGAATTCTTCGTTCTATCCAAAATTCTAAATACATATATGTTTAGTCAAAAATAACAGATGTTGGACCCTAATACCGAAGCATTCATAACTCTATGTAAACATTTTGGCACGTAATTATTGTTATGCCTTGCATAACAACCCCACTTTGATTTGGATCAAAATGGGCCCCCCTTTCTTTTCCTTTCTTTACCTTTGGTTGTTTGCTTTGCTTTTGGGGGTTCTTCGGGTTTTCTTCTGAGTTCAGGATTTTCCATCCCATTCGGATTTTCCCGAATGTCACTTGAACTCCGGCTGAGCGTTTGTTGTTCGCGAATTTTCGGTCTTCACGAAATTCCACATGGACTGGATTTTTGCGAATGTCCTTCTCTTCCGGATTTTCCCGGGATCCATCATCCCTTGTTCTTTCCGGGTTTGCTGGGATGTCACCTTCTTCGCAGAAATCTGTCCTATGCGGATTTCCCCAGAATCTAAAGAAATGTGAAGAAGTATGGAATAGCAGGGCTAGCTAATAAATGATGATGCATTTTGTGATTAGTTGATGCTATTTTGAGATCTTACATGTTGTTCCTTGTTTGATGATAATTGGATTAAGCTTCTAATGGGTGTTTTCATGCTTTTCCCGCTGGAATCCGCCTGACTTAGAATTCTCTGAAATTCCTCCCTGGCTTGGATTCCGTGGGTCGACTTGAAACCCGAACTTGTTGGTATGATCATTTTTGTTTGAAAATTTAACTGCACCTTACTAGCATGGGATTCATTTCAATGACATTTTTGATTAATTGACTACTGTTGGTATGATGTTTACTATGGCGTTCTTTGTTCAATGTAGGATTAAATCGTGCCAAGATGATATTTTCCAAGGGAGCTCAGTTGGAAGGCATTCTTCTGTCTAGTTGGTCATTAAAATCAGCTAAGGTAAAAGTCAGCAAGACTTTTCTAGACTCTTACTGACTGGTGGTTCGGCTCTGACTATTTGAAATCCCAAGGAATCAGAGTACTCCCCATTGTGCATCTTATCAGCATAGGATTATCACGGTCACCTTAACTCATGGTTTGTTTAGTTCAAATCTGTGTTTATGTTGCCTATTGGCAAGACCCAGAGATGTCACAGCGATCAAGAATCATATGCAAGATCTATCAGAAAGACAGGGGTCATCATCCTGGCGACATGAATTTCCTATCGGCATGAGGGGTTTCTTTTGGAGAGAAGTCTCGGCGGGATCTTTGGGTCTCACCGACAGGTGGCAAAAGGCATACACTGTCAGCACAATGTTCTCTCTTCACCGAGATGTCTCAGTGAATCCCTAAAGTCTCACCAACTACCACCACTAGCAGACACTTCAGCGGGAGTCATCTTCATCGGCGTATGGTCTTGGTGAAGTCTCCATGTCTCGCTGACCGCTATTAAGAGGATTCCTATATCAGCATAAGGTGTTATCCCCGCCAAGATGTTTTGGCGAGTTCATGAGGTCTCACTAACTAAGCAAAGGGGAGTCACCAGGAGTCTCACCGACGAGAAGGGTCTGTGTATTGGCAAAGCAGAATAGCGTCGCCAGGAAGTCTCGACAAATGTAGGAGTCTCAGCGACACATTTGGAGCAAGAGAAAGCACTTCAGTATGACTATAACGAGGTTTTTGCGACTGTATAGCTTGCCAAAGGATCATGCTTTTGCCACGAGGTCTTGGTGAAGAGAAAAGGTCATGCCGAAACAAAAAGAGATGCTGGCATGGGAAGGTCAACAAAATGAATTTGGGGAGACTCCAAACAAATGAGGGGACTTTGCTATGAGGTCACAGCGACAAGCGAAGGTCATGCCGACATAGAGCAAAGTCCTGTTGAAAGAAATGAAGCTCGACCAAGGATCATACCTTCGCCAAAAGGTCTTGGCGAAGGAAGAGAGTGGGCTCGGTGAGAATGAAAGGGAGTTCGCTGAAGGTCTTGCCGATAGCGATGGATTTCCCTACGAAGGAGGTATTGATATAACAAAGAGGACATCACCATGAAGTCTTGCCAAACCGATGGGTCTTGTCGATGGTCTTGGTGAGCTCGGTATAACTTTTGTAGCTCGCTGAGACGTCTCACCAATTGACCTAGGATATGCCAACGACTGTTAAAAGACAAAATCACATCGGGGAGACACGATGGGTGTCTCACCGACATGCGATTCAAGGTGGACCACTTTTGACCGCCTGATGAAGCTCACGTGGTGTATGTTTAACCAATCAGGGGAAAGCCAAAGGGTGATTCATCGGTCCCTTTGACTAATTGACTGTTCTTGGGAAAGAAGGCCAACAAAATGCAAACCAGATGGACTCTTTCTGAGAAATAGGTGGCGATGGTTTAGCTTGGGCGAACTGTTCAGATCTGCAAGAAGGCCTGATGGTGTTTCCAGAAGAATGGTCAACCTACAGAGAAGTCTAAAACAGAAAGAAAGGCTGAAGGAAGGAAGAAGCCATGACTCAAAGGGACACCTGTGGCAATCACTGACAGAAGGAAAATCAATATTAATGCAAATATCCTAGAGCATTTAAGGCGACTCTGCGAGGGATTTCAAAAGTGGACACGAAGATGTTAGAGATAATGTTGTAGTTGTCAAAAGATCTAAAAAGACTTCTCCTATGAGTAGGAATCCTTCATCAGCATGGACAACAAGGATTCACATTGAATGCAATTTTGACTTTCCTCAGAAAGATCTGAGAGCTGACTCTCCTACAGTCTACAGATATTTTGTAAACCCTAGCGCAGGGGACAACGCATTCCTGTTGGTACATTCTGTATATAAGGAATTCTTTCCTCTTTGTAAAGGTTAGAACTTTTTGGTATTAGCACTTCTAGATAGGAAGGGATTATACTTCTAGATTTAGATAACTTTTAGATGGAGAACCATTTTAGAGTCAGAACTGTTAGGAGTTGGTCAGTTAGTAGAAGGAGATAGAATTGCATCTTGATTCTTAGTAATGAGAGCTTCTTTGTCTCCTTGGTTAGCAATAATATTTCAGTATAGATTGTAATGTATTTTCTGAGTTCTCTTAGTGTAGTTGTAAACAATCTGGAGCCTCAGATTCTTTGTACACTGGTGATTGTGCCAGCTTTGTAAATATTGTTTATCTATTTTAATAACAGTAGAAGCAATTAGAGTTTAATCTACTTCATGTTATGTTCTTGAATGATATTTTTCTTAAATTGATCATTTGATTTCTGAAGTCTTCAAGGAATGAAATATTATTTTGTGTTTGATTTGAATGGTAATTAAAAATATGTTATGCAAATTAGCACTGTGAATGAAGGAGGTTGTGTGTCAATCACAAGTTTACTTTGTTCTGCAGTTTTGGTTTACAAATTCCTTGAAGTTAACAAGTCTGGTTAATGTTGGATGAACTATTGTTCTTTTCTGTTTCAAAACCTTGATCTATCTTTTGTTGTTTCTTTAAAACCCCAGTTAAATTAGGTTTCATTTCATGCTTGATCTTAGAACAATCTAGAAGCTCAACACCAGTAGGCCCCTTGAATATTACTGTTGCATTGACCACTGAGTAACATCAGTACAATTGAGACCCAACTACAAAGACCTTGGGAGATAAGGCATCCATGTGTTGCCTTTCTCTTTTAGGAGAAGCAAAATAGCAGTATTTTGTTTGCATTGTTGTGGTGCCAAAATTGCCATCAATAGGAACTGGCGCTACAAGGAGGGCCTAGAAGAGCAAACTGGAGAACATTCAGTCTTTCTCATCAGAGAAGCCTCACAAAGTTCTTCAATCATCTGAAAATCCACCACCTTTGATAGAACTCAAGACCCCAATAAGACATAAGAGTCATAAGACTGGGGCAACCATCATACCACCTTTATCAGCTCCGCTCACTCCACCAGGCTTTTCACCAATACCCTAGTGGATACCTATCAATCCACCATCATGTCCATCTCAAGTGTCATCACAGCTAGTTCAACCCATACAACAGTTGGCTCAACTACCACCACCCCCACCAATGGCGTTCTTTCAGAATAATCCTTCTCCATTGGGGATTATTCCTGGAGGTTTTCATGACCTGCCTAAGAACCTTGAGAAATTTTGTCCTAAGTACATTCATGGTGAGTCAAGGAGTGTTGAAGAGCACATACAAGCTTTTAAGGATGCTTGTACTAGAGCTTAGATAGCCCACCAGGATGTAGTTTGTAGGTTGTTTCCTTATTCCTTAGGGGATATGGCCTACAATTGGTACCTTAATCTCCCTCAAGGCTCCATTCTGAGTTGGACACAATTGGAAAATTATTTCATTAATCAGTTCAGAATCTATGTGGATCCAGCTCTTTTATATCACCAACTCGCTACCATCAGAAAGGAACCAGGTGAACCTTTGCCTTTATTTAATACCAAGTTCCAGCGAATGTATAGGAGATTGCAAGATCCATATTTAGTCACTGAGGATAGTGCCATTCAAGCATACTTTAGGGTTATAGACCCTTTGCTAGGTTTGTTCCTACAAAGGACTTACCTACCAGCTGAAATTGATTCTCTATCTAAAGTCTACCACCTAGCTATCAAGCTGCAGCAACAAACCAGTTTTCAACAAGGAGGCCTAGGAGGGGGTTTCCCTTTAATAGGCTATCAGGTGTCTAGCCCAACTCCTCTATTTAACACTATCCCAGGAATGTCTCCTTCACATTATGGGCCTATGTATGAATTGTAGACCCAACCACCTGTTCCATTCTTTGCTACTAGAACTCCCAATCTCTTTCAACAACTACAGGTTTCTCAAAGTTCCCAGGGTCATCATAACCAAGTTGGAACACCAAGTCATGGTGGTCAGCCACCTGTTGCTAAGAGTGTGGAAAGTGAGAAGACAATTTAGCTTACGAATGAGGTAGAGACCCTGAAGAAAATGTTGTCTCAAGTTACAAATGATATGGCTCAGCTTCGGTTGAACCCTTCCCAAAACCAAGGGAACTATCCCAATCAAAATAGTAGCAACCAGGGTGCTTATCAGAATAACAACAATTACAACCAAAGAGGTTATCAAAACCAAAACAGAGGGTACAACTAGAGAAAAAATAACAACAGACAATGGAACACAGGGCCCAATAATGGGGGAGTTCCTCATAACTATCAAGCAAATGAGGAAAGAACACATACTGCAAGTGTGGCTGACCTCAACTTCATGACCAATTGGTGCAGGCTGCATAATACAACAACCCATTTTGAGGTAAATTTCCCTCAAATGGAGATAGTTGTTAAGATGGCACACGAAGATGCCCATACATTCCAGGGGAATCCAAAAAAAGGAGGTGGCTCACTGGATAATGCAATGGCTTATGATATCTTTGACAAAGAGCCCTCATTCCCAATGCAAAGTGAGAATGAACCAGAGGGAGATTCATATGATGCCCAAGCCTTTCAGTCAAAAGGAGGACACTTCCTGAGAAATCAAAGTAAGGGGCCATTCACTACATCAGTACCCCCTAATCGCATGGTGCCTCCAAATCAAGGTGTTGATAATAATCCTCCTCCACCAAAAGGCCCACCTAACTTCCATAATAAGGGTAACTCCTCTACCATTTTCAAAGTTACTGCTAGTTGTAACACAAAATTTGATGTTATTTCTAAGATGTAGAGACATAAAACTTCTTTTCCATTCTTTGACATCTTGAAGTGGTGCCCTGCTCAAAGGGAGATAGTGCTGAAAGCTCTAGAACAAGTTGATAAGTCAAAAGGAAAGAGCAAGGTGGCACCTACTAGGGATGTGAATGCATCCTTGTATAGAAACAAGGTAGGTACTCTACCTTTCCTTTTAAGTTTAAGAATTTCTGGCAAGAACCTCCATAACTGTTTATTGGACTCGAGGGCTTCAGTAAATGTCATGCCATTTTCCATATGCAAGAAGTTAGGATTAAACCCCATTCAAACCAATAAGAAGGTCATTCAACTTGACAAGACAAAGGTTAATGTGGTAGGAGAATTAAGAGACATACATGTTCAAGTAGGATCAGATCCCAGGATCCTAACCAACATAGATATTCAAGTGGCAGATATTCCTGAGACCTATGGTTTGCTGCTAAGCCGAGATTTGATGAAAAATTTAGGGGAATATCTTGCCCTTGACTTTTCACATATGTGGCTATCATGGAAAGGGATTCCTAATCAGATTAGGATTGAAACTGAGCCTCGCCTCAAGCATATTATCACTGAGTATGATTTTCTCAATGAGGTGGCTTACTTTGAGACTGAGATGGGGGTTTATAAACAAGAGGAAATCCTAACCTTCTCAGTTCTCAGTGTTGAAGACATGTCAAAACAAAAAACCCCTAACCCCACCATTGATGAAAATCAATAGGCCTTGGTTAGAAAGCTGCAACAAGACCAACTGGTCTTAGGGGTGGATATAGACCTGCAAAGTCTCCTGCTCCCTAACTAGTGCAGGGTACATTATCAAAGTCATTCTGAATTGACTTGTCAACCTTGCAAGGACATTTTAAATCATGTTTCCCAAGTTGAGGAAGCTGGAAGAAGTTGCCATGAGACCATTGCAGAATGCTTCTCATTTGAGGCCAAGGAAGCAACCATGTTAACTAGGGATACAATACTTTCAAAAGAAATCCCTTCTCAGATCAAACCTACTCTAGACACACTTCCAAATCAGCATGTTTTTGAGGAGCAACCCCAAGATGCAAGTGAATGTTGAGAGGATAATTGTGGGTCACATAATATATCTGTGCAGGAATTGGAAATTATACCAAAGGAACTGGTCGAATACCCTTCACTTGTACCTGATGTTAAAGTTCAAGGAGTCCCATCCATGACTCATCTAGATCAACCCCCCCATAACAACTTCAAAAAATTCAACTCCAACCCCTGATCAGTTGTGGACCCTTACCTTTGATGGATCCAAATCTAAGACAAGCAGTGGTGTTGGAATTGTACTAACCAGCCCTCAAGGGAAAACCTTCTTTGCTTCTTACAGGTTGCAATTTGGATGCACAAACAATGTGGTAGAATATGAAGCTCTAGCACAGGGACTGATGTTTGCTCATAAGAAGGTCACTGCCTTGATGGTCAAGGGAGATTCAAAAATACTTATCAGGAAAGTGCGCGGCCAATATACATGTCACAACAAGAGGCTGGCAGCATATAGGAATAGGGTATGGAACCTGATCGAAGACTTTGATGCCTTTGGGATTAGCTTAATCCCTAGAGAAGAAAATTAGGTAGTTGATTCACTGGTTGTTGCTGCAAACACATTGGAACCTATGCAAGGCTCCAAATTTAAAAGATTCTCAGTGGAACTGATGTCTACCCCAGCTGTTCCTTACAATATCAAGAATTTCTAGGTATTCGATGATGACCAACATATCCTTGCTTTCCTAGTAAGTTCTGATGTTTTTGAAGGGAAAATCATTGATGATTCCAACAGGGATCAAGGAGATTGGAACCCTAGAGATTATGATACAGAAGGGGTCCTTAATCTAAAAACTAATAGAATTCTCAAGGGAATGGTTGCTCTAGAAAGAATTTTTGACTCAGATCCAAGGGCACGAGAGAAAATATCAGCTGAAGAGAAGGGAGGCAAATATGAAATAGTCAACTTGGTCGATGTTGGCCCTGAAAGGAATGTATACATAGGGAAGGCTTGCCTTGAAGCAATTAGAGAAGACATATTGAGGGCACTTAAAAAGGATATTGCTGCGATTTCCTGGGGGTATGAAGACCTCCATACATTTGATGCTTCTATTATGACTCACACTATCCTCTTGAAGCCTAAGGTCAAGCCCTTTTAAGAGAAGTAGCGTCATTTCAATGCCCTGATTGAGCCATTGATCTATAAAGAAGTTCAGAAGTTGTTATCTGCAAGGATAATCTTCCCTATGCGTCATTCAATGTGGGTAGCTAACTTAGTTCCAATCCGCAAGAAGAATGGGGAGATCAGACTATGTGTGGATTTCAGAAATCTGAATAGAGCTTCAGAAAAGGATAACTATCCACTCCCTTCATTGGATGAGGTCTTGCAGACTATCAATGGAGCCCAGATGATGTCATTCTTGGATGGTTACTCTGGATACAATCAGGTAATGGTCAACTTTGAAGAAATGATGAAGACGACTTTCACTACAAAGTGGGGGACGTTTGCATACAGAAGAATGTCATTCGGTCTGATAAATGTTGGAGCTACTTTCCAGTGCGCCATGGACATAGCGTTCAAGGATCTAATTGGAAAATGCATCATTTTCTATATGGACAACTTGACAGTGTTCTCCAAGAACCAACTGAAGCATGTTGTGGACTTAGCCAAAGTTCTCGAGAGATGCATCCAATATGGTGTCTCCCTGAATCCCAACAAATGTGTGTTCAGAGTTTCTGAAGGGAAGCTATTAGGGCACATAATTTTTGAAAGAGGGATTTCAATCGACCCAGATTGAGTCAAATCCATTCTGAAGATCACCTGACCAGGAAGCAAGAAAGAAATGAGGTCTTTCTTCGAGAAAATCAACTTCGTGAGGAAGTTCATCACGGGATTTGCAGAGATTGTAAAGCCTCTGAACGAAATGATGAAAAAGGACGCCAAAATAGAGTGGACGGAGGAAGCAAAGGTTGTTTTTTCACAAGTCAAGCGGTCCATTTTAGAGGCACATATGCTCACCAGCCCTAACTATCTCAAACCGTTTTACATCTACTCTTTTTCTTCAGAACACTCGTGCGCAGCAGTGTTAACTCAACAGAAAGAAGAGTCAGAGGAGACGCCAATTGCTTTCATGAGTTCTCCCTTTAAGAACGCAAAAATCAAGTACCCACCCCTGGAGAAGCAAGCCTTCGAACTAGTTCGAGCTGTCAAGAAGTTTCGGCATTACATTCTTCGAAGCAAAATTGTTGTTGTAGTTCCTGATGTGGCTGTGAAGTCCCTACTCATGCAGAGCGAGCTGGGAGAAAGGAGAGGCAAATGGATGGCTATCCTACAAGAATTCAATCTAGAGATACATCCCATGAAACTAGTTAGGGGTACAAGTTTGTCCCAGTCCATGGTGAACATTGGCAACAACATCATCTGTCAGCAGTACACGACCCAGTCTTTCTCTAATGACCCCTGGTATGCTAATACCATCTACTTTATGCTCAACAATTGATGTCTAGAAGGAATGAATTCCACTCAAAGGAGAGCCCTAAGACTGAAGAGTTCTCATTACATGCTCAAAGGAGGGTTTCTATACAGAAGGAATTTTGAAGGAGTATACATGAGATGCCTTGATCATCAAGAGGCCAAGCAGGGGATTTCTGAGTTTCATGGGAAGCATGGCATAGGTCATGGGTCTGCAGATTCTTTAGCACACTAGATCCTTCGATTTGTTTATTACTGGCCCTGTGTATCTAAAGATTCCCATCAGCATGTGAGGATATGTCACATCTGCTAGATTTTTGCACCAAGGGAACACCATGTAGCCATGCCATTGCAGCCTGTTTATGAGGTGAGGCCATTTTCCCAGTGGGAACTGGATTTTATTGGAGTGATTAACTCGAACTCTTCTACAGGACATAAATTCATCTTGACTGCTACTGACTACTGCATGAGGTGGAAAGAGGCTACCCTGCAAGAACATCACTACAGAGGTAGTGATCAAGTTCCTCACCGAATGCATCACTACAAGGTTTGGGGTACCTTTTGCTTTGGTATGTGATAATGGTTTTGCCTTCTCTTCTGCTGAATTTATTTCCTGGGCATATGACCACAAGATTGTCTTGAATTATTCTTCAAATTATTATCCACAAGGCAATGGAGTTGCAGAGTCAACCAATAAGAATCTCTTAGGGGTCATTAAGAAACTGTTAGAGCATAACCCTAGAGACTGGCATTCCCAGCTTAGATTCGCATTATGGGTAGATAAGACTAGGATTAAGGCTGCCTTAAACACCTCACCATTCAAACTGGTATATGGCCAAGAGCCTATCTTTTCTATCCATTTGCAAATACCTATCCTTGAGTTCATGCAAAAATTCTACTCTAATGATAGTAGGATATAGGTCAGGTTAGCTGCTTTTTTGAAATTAGAAGAGTAGAGAGATGTGGCCCCATAACAATTCTTTAGGCATCAGGTTGTTGTCAAATGGTGGTTTGACAAAAGAACCAAGATAAAGGCTTTTAGGATATCAGACCTAGTGTTGTTATGGGATAAGGCTAGTGAAAAGAAAGGAAATCACCAAAAGTTTGGCAAACTCTGGTTAGGCCCTTACCAAATTTTTGAGATCCTAGGGGAAAATACTTTCAGACTAAGTAGCCTAACTGGGGAACCTGTTCCTTTGCTTGTTAATGGACAGTTCCTTAAGCACTATTTTGAATCCTGAGGCTTGTTAATTTATGTTTTGTATATAAGTAATTCATTTTTCTTTATGTAAATATTTTATTTGGTCTCCTATTTGTAAATAATTTTTATTTTTGTAAATACTTTATGTGTTTCTGCTTGTCAATAATCTGCTGCTCCTAGTGTAGATAATTTTCTCTTTGTCTATAAATAGTTTTTGTTTGTTTGTCTTTCCTTTTTTGTCTTTTTGTTTCCCTTTGTTCTAGGGTTTTGGTTTTGTTTTTGTTCTTTGGGGTTGATCTGTTTCTCTCCATCTTGGAATGGTGGTTGTTATCTAAAGTATACTTTGGTCGCTAGGAGAGAAGTGATTTAGATATTTTCATGTTTTCTAATTGGGTGATTTTATCCTCAATTCTTTGTTTCATGCTTGTTGTCAATAAAAGTTGTGGAAAGTTTTGAAAACAAGGTGCAAAGTAAGAAATCCTTCATCAACTCCCCTGAATCTGTCACAAATCATTAAAATCATCTCCTCTTCTAGTAGTGTATTTGTCCTAGGATGACAGTGTTGTAAGATTTGAGTGAAAAATTTAGCTTCCAAATGTTGTTATGAGGTCCATTGTAGTTTTCAACCCAGATCAGATATTAAACATCTGACATATTGAAAGGAAAAAGAGAATTAAATGAAATATCTGAAGAAAAAAAGAAAAGAATTATCAAAAGAAAAGAGGATTCAATATGAATGGGTGATTCCAGTATCTCTACCGGGGCTATGGACGTCTGACTGGCAGTAGAGCAATGTTGTGAGAAAACTAGAAGTATCTCCATCGGGGCTATGGATGCCTAACTGGAAGTGGAGCAATGCCCAGGATATCATTGCACAACAGCTAAAGGAAATCAACTCATGTAGTTCAAATCTTACACATTATCATTCAAAAGATGAAGAAACTTTGTGAAAGGATGATACACTATTAAGTACACACACAAAGATTCAGGGGGTAGCCTTTGATTGACTTACATTTGAGATTCTAGCTCTACCTTGTTCGTTATAACTGACCCAACTGGAGTTGTGATGTTCATGAACCAGGAATTTTGGGTAGTTGAATCCTTCAGATTCACGAAAAATGGTTAAACCATTTTCCTAGCCGAGTCGCCATTTGTTATGCCTTGCATAACCACTCCACTTTGATCTGGATCAAAACGGGCCCCCCTTTCTTTTCCTTTCTTTACCTTTGGTTGTTTGCTTTGCTTTTGGGGGTTCTTTGGGTTTTCTCCTAAGTTCAGGATTTTCCATCCCATTCGGATTTTCCCGGATCTCACTCGAACTCTGGCTGAGCATTTGTTGTTCATGGATTTTTAGTCTTCGCGGAATTCCGCGTGGACCATATTTTCACGGATGTCCTTCTCTTCCAGATTTTCCTGGGATCCGTCGTCCCCTATTCTTTCTGGGTTTCTTGAGATGTCACCTTCTTCGCGGAAATCCGTCCTACACGAATTTCCCTGGAATCTGAAGAAATGTGAAGAAGTATGGAATAGCAGGGCTAGCTAATAAATGATGATTCATTTTGCGATTAATTGATGCTATTTTGAGATCTTACATGTTGTTCCTTGTTTGATGATAATCAGATTAATCTTCTAAGGGGTGTTTTCATGCTTTTCCCATTGGAATCTGCCTGACTCAGAATTCTCTGAAATTCCTTCCTGGCTTGGATTCCGTGGGTCGACCTGAAACTCAAACTTGTTAGTATGGTCATTTTTGTTTGAAAATTTAACTGCACCTACTAGCATGGGATTCATTTCAATGATGTTTTTGATTAATTGACTACTATTGGTATGATGTTTACTATGGCATTCTTTGTTCAATGCAGGATTAAATCGTGCCAAGATGATATTTTCCAAGGGAGCTTAGTTGGAATACATTCTTCTATCTAGTTGGTCATGAAAATCAGCTAAGGTAAAAGTCAGCAAGACTTTTCTAGACTCTTACCCATTGGTGGTTTGGCTCTGACTGGTCGAAATCCCAAGGAATCAAAGTACTCCCCATTGTGCATCTTATTGGCATAGGATTATCATGGTCTCCCTGACTCATGGTTCGTTTAGTTCAAATATGTGTTTATGTTGACTATCGGCAAGACCTAGAGATGCCACAGCGATCAAGAATCATATGCAGTATCTATCGGCAAGATAGGGGTCATCATCTTGGCGACATGAATTTCCTATCGGCGTGAGGGGTTTCCTTCGGAGAGAAGTATCGGTGGGATCTTCGGGTCTCACTGATGGGCGGAAAAAGTTATACATTGTCGACACAATGTTCTCTCTTTGTCGAGTTGTCTCGGCGAATCCCTAAAGTCTCACCGACTATCACCACCAGCAGACACTTCGGCAGGAGTCATCTTCATCGGCATATGGTCTTGGTGAAGTCTCCATGTCTCACCAACCGCTATTAAGAGGATTCCTATATCGGCATAAGGTGTTATCCTCACCAAGATGTTTCAGTAAGTTCATGAGGTCTCACCGACTAAGCAAAGGGGAGTCACCAAGAGTCTCGCCGACGCGAAGGGTCTGTGTATCGGCAAAGCAGGATAGCATCGCTAGGAAGTCTCGGCAAATGTAGGAGTCTCGATGACACATTTGGAGTGAGAGAAAGCACTTCAATATGACTACAGTGAGGTTTTGGTGACTGTATAGCTCGCCAAAGGATCATGCTTTCGCCATGAGGTCTTGGCGAAGAGTGAAGGTCACACCGAAACAGAAAGAGAAGCTGGTGCAGGAAGGTCAACAAAAGGAATTCAGGGAGACTCCAAACAAATGAGGGGACTTCGCTATGAGGTCACGACGACAAGCAAAGGTCATGCCGACATAGATCGAAGTCCCACCGAAAGAAATGGAGCTCAGCCAAGGATCATACCTTCACCAAAAGGTCTTGGCGAAGGAAGAAATTCACGCCGAAAGGAAGAGAGTGGGCTCGGCAAGAATGAAAGGTGAGTTTGCTGAAGGTCTTGTTGATAGCGAAGGATTTCCCAGTGAAGGAGGTATTGATATGACCAAGAGGACATCAGCATGAAGTCTCGTCAACCCAGTGGGTCTTGTCAATGGTCTTGGTGAGCTCGGTATAACTTCTATAGCTCATCAAGATGTCTCACCGATTGACCCAGGCTATGCTGATGACTATTAAAAGACAAAATCGCATTAGGGAGACACGATGGGTGTCTCACCGACATGTGATTCAAGGTGGACCACTTTTGACCGCCTAATGAAGCTCACGTGGCATATGTCTAACCAATCAGGGGAAATCCAAAGGATGATTCATCAATCCCTTTGACCGATTAACTATTCCTGGGAAAGAAGGCCAACAGAATGCAAACCAGATGGACTCTTTCTAAGAAATAGGTGGCGATGGTTTAGCTCAGGCGAAATGTTTAGATCTGCAAGAAGGCTCGATGGCGTTTCCAGAAGAATGGTCAACCTAGAGAGAAGTCCAAAACAAAAAGAAAGTTCAAAGGAAGGAAGAAGCCATGACTCAGAGGGACACCTATGGCAATCACTAACAGAAGGCAGATCAATATTAATGCAGATATCCTAGAGCATTCAAGGCAACTCCGCAAGGGATTTCAAAGGTGGACACGAAGATGCTAGAGTTAATGTTGCAGTTGTCAAAAGATCTAAAAAGACTTCTCCTGCGAGTAGGAATCCTTCATCAGCATGGACAAGAAGGATTCACATTGAATGCAATTTTGACTTTCCTCAGAAAGATCTGAGAGATGACTCTCCTACAGTCTACAGATATTTTGTAAACCCTAGCGCAGGGGACAACGCATTCTTGTTGGTACATTCTATATATAAGGCATTCTTGCCTCTTTGTAAAGGTTAGAACTTTTTGGTATTAGCACTTCTAGACAGGAAGGGATTATAACTTCTAGATTTAGATAAATTTTAGATGGAGAACCATTTTAGAGTCAGAACTATTAGGAGTTGGTCAGTTAGTAGAAGGAGATAGAATTGCATCTTGATTCTCAGTAATGAGAGCTTCTTTGTCTCCTTGGTTAGCAATAAGATTTCAGTATAGATTGTAATGTATTTTCTGAGTTCTGTTATTGTAGCTGGAAACAATCTGGAGCCTCATATTCTCTGTACACTAGTGATTTTCCAACTTTGTAAATATTGTTTATCTATTTTAATAACAGTAGAAGCAATTAGAGTTTAATCTACTTCATGTTGTGTTCCTGAATGATATTTGTCTTAAATTGATCATTTGATTTGTGAAGTCTTCAAGGAATGAAATATTATTTTGTGTTTTATTTGAATGGTAATTAAAAATTTGTTATGTGAATTAGCACTGTGAATGAAGGAGGATGTGTGTCAATCACAAGTTTACTTTGTTTTGAAGTTTTGGTTTACAAATTCCTTGAAGTTAACAAGTCTGGTTAAGGTTCGATGAACTATTGTTCTTTCCTTTTTTAAAACCCTAATCTATCTTTTGTTGTTACTTTAAAACCCCAGTTAAAGTAGGCTTCATTTCATGCTTGATCTTATAACAATCCAGAAGCTCAACACCAGCAGGCCCCTTGAATATTACTGTTGCATTGACCACTAAGTAACATCAGTACAGTTGAGACCCAACTACAAAGACCTTGGGAGCTAAGGCATCCATGTGTTGCCTTTCTCTTTCAGGAGAAGCAAAATAGCAGTATTTCTTTTGCATTGTTGTGGTGCCAAAATCGCCATCAACAATTATGTAAACCAAAATTCAAGATATGTAAGATGAAAAATCTACTAAATTTACTCTATAGGCTCAACAGCTTTGGTTTGGCTTTCCCCAAAAATGATTTTGTATCTTATAATTTTTATAGAAATCCATTGAATCGAACTTTTAGTTAGGTGACGTGAAAAATTATCAATTTCCAATTCTCTATCCTAGATTTTATTCTACAATACTAAATGGCTATAGAAAAAATATGCAGATTGTTTTAGTCATGAGCTTGGGATAGAGAAATACAGAGTTTGGAAATGGGAAAAATTGTATACATATGGGGAACCCTGGTAAAATTTCATTTAAATCACTACTACAAAGCATCCTATGAATTCCTTTTAGATATAGGAACAACAAAGCCACAGCTTGGTATATCAAAGGTGAACAAGCCAACCATAATTATACAATCGAGGTAGACCCAAAACAAGGTGAAGAGATAAGAACACTCTTGCATAAATGCCATTCTAATAAAGAAAGACCCAAAATAAGATAGAAAAAGGAATGATCATACAATCTTCACCATCACCAAATGTTTTTCTCATCGGTCCCATCTGACAACAATTAAAAAGTCAATTCAAATTAGATCCAATCATTTCTACAAGTACAAAAATAATCTAAGGTCCATTTTGCATCTACGTTCACCATTACTAAAGGTTTCTCCCATCAGTCCCATCTGACAACAATCAAAAAGATTTGATTTTTAAAGTTTAGATCATTTTTGCAATAGAAAATTAATCTAAGGTCACTTTGCATCTATCTTATAACAAGATCAAGAAAAGAGAAGAAAAACCAATGTCTTTCCCTACAATGATAGGCCTCAAAAGTAGTCAATAATTCTTGAGTAAACTAAATCATGACAGCCTTGGAGATATCAATAATTCCTCCTTATCTCAAACAGTCAAATATCACAGACGTTATAAAAACATTTATTTTTCCAACACATAATTGCATACGAAGAAAAACCATCTTCAAGTACTTTGAATCCACATAAAAGTTTACAAAGCACCAAATTTGTAGCTAGATCAGTAGACAATCATTCTACATAGCACAAAAGAAATATGTTGCACAAAAACATTGAAACAATACATCTGATCGCCTCAACAGAAGTCAATTCCTAAACCACTACCCTTTCCAAGTAGTGAAGCTCATGCACATTCAAAGTGTATGTCTCCCACTCACTCACAAACTAGAAATTGCACACACATGAGTGCATGATTAATTCACTTTACCACATAGCAAGGAAGTAGGAGTGTTCTTATCTCACCACCAAGACCTGCAGTTACAATTACAAAACCCCACGCAAGTAGTGTAGATTGGTCTTGAATATGATTATCACTAGAATCACATATGTTGTTTGGGAGTTCAAAAGAGGCTAGGTTTGGGCTTTGAAAGGTAAAGGCTGGAAATTTCTCCTTAGGCCATGTTGTCGAACCTTTAGACAAAATGTCAACAAAAAGACCATGTTTTGGACTTGAATGATCTAGAACTCTCAGATTAGCAGAAGAAGAAGTTAAGTTTACTCGGAGTGAACCTAAGATAGAATATGGAATGGTACCAAAATCACTTATTGGATAATTTTCTTGAACGGATTGGACTCGCTCTTACTACTAACCCTTGCTCCTTCCAAAATAATTCCATAATTTTAGGCTATGTAAGAAATGATAATGGCAAGGTTGGATTAAATCTAATAGCAACAAAATTTACAAAGAAGTAGAAATCTTAAGCATTAAAGGATTCAGAATCCGGTGCAAACGTTTGAGAGCTAAAAAAGTGAGTTTTGAAATACCTTGTTGACTGGAAGTATCAAGAACTCTTCTCAGATAAACTACTTTGCAATTACTAGTTGATTTCAATGGCAATGCTTTGTGCAAATAAAAAACCATGCGAAAAGGATAGATATGAAGATAATATTGCATACATATGTACGCAGGCTAGATGAGATAGATAAGTATGCGAGCGAAAGCATACAGTTAATTCAGGTTAGGTGAGATGGATTGCTTGATTTATCCACTAGCAGAATTATTCATTTCACCAAACAAATCCATTCACATGATCATGGTCAAAGTTCTCAAAGAAAAACAATGAAGGGTTAAAGAACATCCCAAATATATGAATTGAGAGATGGAACTAGTTGTTCCATTACTAATCAAGTGAATCCTATGTGAACAAGTAGATCTCCTCCACATCTAGTGGCTCATAATATGTGATGATGGCTTGCTTATCCCCATATGTAGACTCATACATGTAAGCCCATTGTATTTTGTATCTGCAATGAGTTTGGTATGGGTAAACAGATCTTGTATATTTTATGTTAAAGTTGTATTTTTAAAATTTTGAAAATGCATTTTATACTTGAATAATTTATTTTGCTTTTCTTCGGTGTTTTTCCCTTTGCTGCCATGGTGCCAATGCCTCTTAATTTTGAATAATTTACTCTACTTTTCCTAGGTGATCTTTCATTTGTTGCAATGGTGTCAATTCTTATTTCTTTTGTGCAACAATTTGTTCTTAGAACATTGTGAAGTTGTCTTTTGTCGATGGATCCTAACTATTTCCCTAGGGTACGCTTTGCATTACTGATTTTGGATTTGAATTTTAAAGTTACTGATATAAATCAAAATAATTGGAAAATTGGATGGTGCTTAGATCATCGTGAACTGGGGGCATCTGATAAATAAAAGAAGCTTACAAACCATAAAAATCAATGGATTCAAGAATGAAAGAGAACTATATAATAGTGGAGGACCATGTGACTAAGAGGTTTGATTGTATCTGTTTGACATTGGTCCTCATATTTCATGCATTCTTGTAGAGAAGTGCACATGATATATAATGCTTTAGGAGCCTTATCCCTTTAGTAGTTGTGGTTGGAATTTTATACTCTATGTATGCAATTGGTAATATGTGCTTGAATCCTACTAGATGCCATCCAAATTAATGGTTTCGTGATGTGTTGACCAAGGTTTAAGGATACATTAGATGTAACATCCTATGGTTATATCCTTTCTTGAATATTGAGAAATCATCCTTATGATTCATTTAAATTATTTGGAAGTATATGATTTTGGAAAACCATGTCCATCCTAGTTGTCCATCTCAGCGACACATCAATTACTGTACTAAGAATTTTTTAAATCAAATTCATTTATTGGTCAAAACATTTCTAAGAGATGCAAGTTGACCCTGGAGGGTTATTCTTTGGGTCAAATGGGATGCTTACAATTTGGAGTAAGTTTAACAAGCCCTTCTGCTTCAAGTTGGCAAAAGAATACTCACAATAATCACCTCCTTTAACTGATTTCTTGAATGTAGTCCCTGAAAACAAGTTTGGAACATGCAGTCCTCTCAAACTCACTTTCCATAGGTTAATTAAAACTAGTCCTCGGAACAAACTCTCTTCAATAATATATTTCAAAATAACAAGCAATCACCTCCTTAAAACCATGAGGTTAAAATTTTCCTAATATGAATAGTCAGACGAGGATTAAGTTCCCTCCATGGATATGGCTTTAGTTGCATGTAGACAGTTATAGCAAAAATTAATCCTCAACTTGGCACTATAATATCAGGGGATGTAAAGCAATCGAGCATGTAGTAGGAGCAGATAGGGGATGGTATCCTCTCTCATCTCACAACTCCCAAAGATTGGTAAAACCCTAAGAGTAGAGTAGAAAGGAATAAGCTAATTTTTTTGTCAAAATGAAAAAATGTGGCATCTAGTGTTGGACAGGGTTTGTATTTAGGCATGGAGAGAGGAATAGTTCAACTAATGGAAAGTTGTTTTCCGATGTGAGACACTTATCTGTTGTGATGCGAATCTAATCTCAAAGGGTACGGGCTTGTGCAAAGAGGGTGCCATGATATTCAATCAACACAAAAGAAGTATTGAGAAATTTTCAAGGAAAGAAAGAATATGATATTCACTGAAACTATGCAAGTGACTTACCTCAAGATTATGCACAAATTTTGTTATCCTTGAACGATGCCAATGAGAAAAAATGGGCAGAGTTTGCAAGAAAAATTTACGAAACCCTGCCATGGAAAATATCTAAAAATATCAGGGTTTTAGGGCTCATCAAATTCAATTTGCTTTGGAGATTGGCATTCTAAAAGGAAATATTAAATGCGAGTCAATTTTCCAAGTGTGAACGAGGAATATTTCAACTATTGTTCATTTTCACAGCAATTTTACAACAATTGTTCTATCTAATCTGCATTTAATTATCTGCAAAAAGTAGGTGGTGCTTTGTACTGTGTAAAGAAGCCTATCTTCACAATGAAAAGAATCTGACAGCTGACAATGGTTAGAGTGTCTTGCAAGGTCTATCCTTGCTTTTCCAATGCCCACAGACAAATGAACTCCAGAAATCTCAAATAAGGAAACGCCTTTGGCATAAAAAAGGGCATTTCTATTGTAGGGGAATGGAGGAGGAGACTATTCAATGTCGTGCCAACATAGCAAGTTGTGGAGAGTAGTTGAAAACCTAAGAACATGTCACAGACCCTATGTGAGAGCATGTTGCGGGTTCAACTGTTACATTGTCCCATCAAAATTGTGCATGCCAATCCCTGATCCATAGGCCAACAAAACCCTGTTCCATATGCTTGAAGTTGTTGGAGAGTGAAAAGTTGTTGAGGACAAATGAAGGTTGTGTGGATGTAGTTGACTAAGTATTCACCAAAAGATAGATTGAGGGGTAGTGTGGCCTTGAAGATGATGACCTACCAATGCAAGTTCCTTGACCTGCAACAAATGTCTCACAATCCATTCCGCTCATTCTCACATCCCGTGCACAATCCCCTCTAGCATTGTTGCACAACAAATACCTATGATATGAAAGAGAGCAAGAGGAAAAGGAGCTGCTAAGGGTTGCGAGTCTTCAAATGGCAGATTCTATACCCAAAAATCCCACACTGCCTATGTAATTTTGCATAATAAATCCCATGCCAACCAAAAGAGACTGAGGGTTAGAAAAATCTGATTCAATTGACCATAAGGCTTGTAGTTGACCAAGTCTTGGGCACTAAGGGAATGTTGAGTGAAGCCCAAATATCTAGATGCCATCTGTGGTGGGAACGTAGTTGTTAATGCAAGGTGGTGGTAACGATTTTTCCTAGTGAAAGAAGCAACAGTCCGATGAAGAAAAGAGAGATGCTACAGATTTGTACGCCTGCATACATGTTGATAGGCCACAATTCTTGCAATTCCTTTAGATTGGCATGACATCACTACCTTTCACAAGCTGCCTATGCACACCATGATCCTACAACAATGATAAAATAACCACCAAATACCTTACAAACTATGACAAGAAAACAATGATCTACAACAATGATAAAACACCTAAAAAAAACACACACAATAGTCCTAAAATCTGAACCTCGCAATGGAGATCAAACTAAATACAACAAATTTGTTCAACAATGGGCTTTTATTATCTCCCCCTATGCTCTAATACCATATAAGAAATTAGGAGATCATGGAGATAAAAGATAAACACAATGAATAATGTAACTGTTACCCAATTTTCACCTATGGGTTCAATCAGGCAGGGCAACCTATGTTTCAGGTGTTATGAAGTCCAAATGGAGACATTGTTGTGCATGAATGAATCATACCCCTGATGCATTTCTCAAGGAGATCAGTTGAAAATTCTGCCTCAGTCTGAATTTTTGGCATAGAGTTCCTCTAAGGAGAAAGTCGGCAAGACCTTCTAGTTGTCTTGCCGACTAGAAGGGGTTCTATTCATTTTGAAATGTTCCAATCGGCCAGACATTTTAATCGTTGTGAGGTTTTGTATCTCCCTCCGCATGGGAAGATTTTAATTGCTATGAGGTTTTGTATCTCCCTCCACATGGGAAGTATCTCGCTGATAGGAGAGGACGTCTCGGCAAAAGGAGACATCATCGGCATTAGGTCTTGTCGATCAACCATTGTCTCACCAAAACATGGGGGTCTCATTGAAAGAAATGATCAGAGCTGGGGGGAAAGCAGAGTTGACTTCAGCATGAAGTCTCAACGACCTTTGAAGGTCTCGGTGAAAGCTTGTGCCTTCACTATGAAGTCTCCCCAACATGCTGAAGTCTTTCCGACATGGAGTGGTGGTCCCAGATAGAAGTCTCACCGAAAGATTTAAGTTCGGCATGAGGTCTTCACGACATGCCAATGTCTTGCCGAAGGAAGCATGTTTGAGGTTGGGAAAATTTGGTGCCTTTGCTATAATGTCTCCCTGACCAATGGAGGCCTCCCTGATATGAAATGAGCTTTCCTGAATATCTTGAGCTCGGTGAGAGGTCTTCCTAACCCGCTAAGGTCTTGCCGAAATGGTCTCAACTCGCCAAAAGATTGTTATCTCGGGGAGATGTCTCGCCAAAGGTTAAGAGTCTCACCAAAGGAGGGCCCGAGCTCGCCAAGAGAGGAAGGCTTCGACATGAAGTCTTGATGACCGTTGAGGGTCTCAGTGAAGCAACTGTCATTGGGATGAGGTCTTGCCAACCCGGTAAGGTCTCGTCGAAGCGTGATGCCTTTGATGTATATGGGGGCTTCACTGTAAAGTCTCACCAACAGGGTGAGGTCTCACCAAATTAAAGTAATCTTGGCAAAAGAAGGGAGCTCAACATGATGTCTCAGTGAATGGAGGAAGTCTCATCAAGAGATTTTACCATCGACATAATGTCCTGCCGACCCGCGGGAGGTCTTACCAAAAAGAGATTGTTATCGGGGAAGGGACCTTTGTTCGCCATAAGGTCCTGCCGACAGACAAGGGTCTCGGCAACAGAATGTTCACAAAGCCATCGATGAGGAGGAAAAATATTGCCTTTGGCAAGAGGTCTGGCCAAAGGGGAAAAGTCTCACCGACAGGGTGGATTTTTGCCAAAGTAAAGTGGCATCAGCGAAAGAATTTGAGCTCGCCGTGACATATGGCTAACCAAGTGTAGTCTCCCCAACAATGAAATGAGCTCACCTAATGGAGGAATCATCGCCATGAGGTCTCACCAATAGCGAAAGTCTCATCGAGAGGGATTGATATCGGCATAATGTCTTGCCGAAGACTGAGGGTCTCGGCGAAAAGGTTTGAGCTCGAGGAGAAAGGAAGGTGCCTTCGCCATGATGTCTTGCCGATAGCGTTTGTCTTGCCGACAAAGGATGAATTGGCATGACTTTTGTAACTCACTATGAGCTCTTGCCGACTGTTGAGAGCTATGCCGATAACTGCTGAAGGGCATAATTGCATCGGAGAGACACGGTAAGTGTCTCACCGATATGCGATTCAGTCTGAGCAACCTTTGACCATCTGGGAATCTATGTGACACAAGTTCAACCAATCAGAGTGAGCTACAGGTGAACCGCTGGCAGCTTGACCAGTGTCAAGAGGATCAATAGAGCATAAATGAAGTGGAGCCACTTTGCTTCAGTGGAGATTAGGACATGCAAATTTAGTTCAAGAAGCGCCTGATGCTACTTCTCGAAGAAACTCAACTTGAAGAAAGATCTGAAACAAGAGGGGAGCAGAGAAACCATGAGTCACAGTGATAGCTGGGATGTCGGCTGGTAAAGGAGATTCAAGAGAGGACAGTGAGGATACACATTGAACACAACATTAACTTCATTTGAAAGATCTTAAGGCTTCCCCTAAGGGCGATCTGGCACCGACATGGACACGGGAATGCAACATTAATTTCACAACAAAGATCTAAGGGGTAGATCTTTCCGAAGGCTAATATTTTGTAAGCCCTGGGGGCCGACATCTTTTTGTATATAGGGCATTTTTTGCCTCTTTGTAAAGGAGTTCTCCTGATGCTTTTCAAAAGTTTGTTACTTCTACAGTCCTTTCTCAGATTAGAAAACTTTTGTAACTCATTTTGGAGCATGATATATAAAATTTACCTTGTTTACTATTGATGGTTCAATTTTCCTTCTAGTTCTTGCAAAATATTATGCATTTTCAGGTGATTGATCAAGCTACTTCGTTAAATCTTTCTTTTCCTTATAGCTTTGTCTCATGTTAGCATGCCTTTTCTTTGCAAAATTAGTATTATGTAGGTTACAAACTTTGTTTACTTAATTGCACATGAGCTTTTAATTTGTGAAAATCTACTTTTCCTTCTTGAAAGTGTGTGCATGTCAAACCTGTTTGTGAAATACTTATGCATGTATACACCTAAAAATGGTCACATCACATAGTCTGGTAATTAATTAAATATTTTTAATATTTAATTAAATCTCTGAATTCGATCTACGTATAAATAAATTTAAATAATTTATTTATATTTGTTCATTATTTCATTTCTTAATTAATTAAATAAAACATTACAATTTATTTATATTAATTATCATTTAATCTTGGCTTGAATATTTTATTCAAATAAAGATTAAATATTTCTTCTCTTTTAAAAATTTCATTCATAATTAAATATTCTAAATATTTAATTAAATCCTCTAGATTCCATCACAATTAAATATTCTAAATATTTAATTAAATTCTTCTAATCCTTCCATTTACAATTAAATATTTCAAAAATATATAATTAATTCTTCTAAAGTCACATCATAATTAAATATTCCAAAATATTTAATTAAATCTTCTATAGTCCTAAAATCAAAAATCAAACTCACATAAATGAAATTAAATAAATTTATTTATTTAATAAATTTGGGGATTATCTTCAACAACCATGAAACAAACTGCCAAAACAGATTAATTAAATTTCTCTATTCCTGTGTAAGCTTGTTCCCGTGGGTTGAAGATAGGCTTCCATTCTTCTCTCCAACCTCTCAACCTCTTCCATCTTCCTCTCAACCTCTCCATCTCTCACCATTCAAACTTACCAGACAACCTCACAGCCGTTGATCTTTGCCAGCCAAGATTTTGCCTGCAAAAAGCTATAAAAAGGACTGTCAGGTCTTTGCAATCATAGAGAATCTTTCAATAGAATAACTATATCCAAATTGCAATAGCATAAGTCTTTTAGCATTCAAGCATCATAACATAGCATAGTAGCATAGCATATCATGGCATATCTACTTCATTTCATAGCAACCTCAATTTACAGCCCCTATGCATATCTGTATCAGTATCTTCCCTCCACCAGCATATAGCATAGAGAAGCTCTATCACTTTGCATACTCATTCTGTAGATTGCCATTTGGAGAAGCCAAGCTTACACAATCTAAGAGCAGCAACTTCAAACAAATCTCTGGAGATAGAGGAAGATGGAACGCCTCTAAAGAAGCTTCATTTATTTCTTTTGAAATTAATTTAATTAGTTTTTCTTTAGTTTAAAGTTCCATTATTTGTGTTTTGTTTATTTTAATTTGATCATACATATTTAACATGCACATTTTTTGCGCCCACCATGGGGCTCGAACCCCTATTTTAAAACCTTTTTGTAGGTTTTCTTGACAGGTTACGGCCAAAAAATAGCGGATTAGCGCAAGAAACACGCTTCAACCATATTCATAACCAGTTCAGCACCCTTGAAGCATTTTGCAGTGCCCGTAAGACATCTTGCAGCGCCCGTAAGGCATCTTGCAGCACCCTTGAAGATTATTGCAGCGCCATTAAAGATTCCTGTAGCACCCTTGAAGATTCTTGCAGCGCTCTTAAAGCATCCTGCAGCGCCCTTAATGATTCCTACAACGCCCTTAATGATTCTTGCAACACCTTTGAGGAGTCCTGCAGCGCCCATAATCTCTGTTGTAGAGCATTTAAAAATATAAAAAAAACCTACAAACTGTAAATTGTAATTTGAATATAGTTTGACTAAATCCGATGTGACCGCAGACAGTAACAAACATAAATGGAACTAAGCAATCCTAGGGTAGTCACATAAATGAATCAAGAAATCCTAGGGTAGTCACATAAATTAAAATCAAGCAATCCTAGGATAGTCACTTCACTCTTAATTTTGGGATAAAAAGAATCTCATGTTTTTGTGAAGCAACATCTTCACCTAGCATAGCAAATTTTTATTTTGGGCTTAAAACTGAATCTTTTGTTTGCTTTGCTTAAATGGTGATAGGCCTATGCTCTCCCCTTAACTGGGTGATCAAAATGCCAAACTCATCTATTTCCCTTTATGCAATTTCCAGTTTTATTAAAACCTTTTAGAGAGGCTGCTCTTGTGGGAAAAAGTACTCACCCAAGAGGAACGACTCAAGTGGGTTCAAGCCAAAGC
>VDFB02301980.1:0-13454 GCA_007258455.2 Sequoia sempervirens | reverse complement strand
AAAAGAAATGTAATTCCAAGAATTCATTTTGTGCATATCATAGAGTTCATGGTAACTCCACTAATGAATGTAATGCTTTGAGTCATAAAATACAACATTTTTAGGAGTTTGGTATTCTTCCCTATGTGGGGGCATCTCATTCCTCTAATTTCTATTGATTTTAACTCTAGCATGCATCAATCCTTTCAGCTCCCCTTTGTCCTACACTAAGTGGGGGGAAAGGGGTTCAGTAGCCTTGTCCTCGTATGTCACTTGATGTTTCCTCCTTTGGCTAGTCATTAACCTTTCATGAATACATAAGAGCAAGCTTGGGATTTGGATGAAATGCCTTAAGTTGGCTCACATATGACATACTTCTCTCTCTATGACGTAGCTTATCGGAAACATATGACTTGGCATAGGGCTTTCTGCATAAGCTCTCATGTCTTCTTTTCTCTTCTACTTTAAAGCAATTACCTGCAGTATGGATTCTCACAACTACTTTAAAGTTGGGGCATACATCACCACTCACATTTCATTGTTTTATTTTATTTTTCATGTGATTCCCTCTCTTGGAAGCATTAGGTACGATGCTCCCCAGGATGAGATCACTTATCCTCTCTTGGAGACATTGGGCATGATGTTCCCTAAGATGAGATATTGCATGAACAAAGCTAAATCCCTTTGAAAAAATATTTACATTATTTTGCATTAACAATGTCTATAAGTGTCAAAACCATTTTATTTTTTGCACCTTGTTAAATTTATCAGGTGGTATAACTTTAACATGGTTTAGCGGGAAGCCCACCTAGTGGCCTGACTTTTCCCCATAGCCACCTTTGTGTTTGTGAGTGCATACCAACTAGAGTATGTTTATCACCTTTTGGGATTTCTCACCTAGTGGAAAATCAGAAGTTATGTGGCCCTAGAGTGAGTACATTTGGGCCTTTTCACCCTGTAGGTGACCAGAAGTTTTGTGGCCCCATAGTGAATACATCCTATCCACCCCATATTTCTTTCTCACTCTTTCCATTGCATGATTTTGTATCTTGGAGGCTTCACCTACATGTGGATCTCTTTTGAATGTGTACTTTAGTGTTATTTTGAAGCAAGTTCATCCTCTCACTAAAGTAGGGGCTAAATGTGTTGTAGAAAAAAGGACCCTTTGCCTGACATAAGATTAATTGGACTTAATAAGGCCTTGATTCAAGTGTTTTGATGCATTTTCTGCATCCACACTAGGTTTTGAACCTTTTCAAACTAAATAAAATGCATTTAGTGATGTTTTGTAAAGGTGTTGTGAAGTCTTGTAAAACATTTCTACATTATTCCAGAATGTATTTATTGTAATTCAGCTACAAATCACCTTTCTATCACTAAACAAGTCCTTTTTTGAAGTGTTATAAAGTCTTGTAACAAGCTTTCATTCTTTTTTAGGCATATCTTCACTATTTATCCCTTTCTTATTCTTTTATTTGGTCCCTTTATGCCCTCATATGACTTAAGTAAGTGTATTTTTGAATATTATCCCAAAAAACAACATTAAATACAACATATTCCCTGACACATATTTTCAGGTCCTAGGTGGGACCCATTCACCATGGGTGGCGAATGAGTCCCCCTTGGCCCCAAATTCAAAATATTATAAATTTCTTTTCGATTTTTTATTCAAATACACTTGATGTCATCCTATGATGAGGTATCAATGGGTAACTAAGGCACAAGGTTTTATAAATAGGTGTTTTTCTCCTCATTTTACATCTCCCATCTTCTACAATTCATTCACCATTATTCTATTTCAATTCAAGCAAGTTAGGGCTTTCACATTGCAAGTCATTAATTTAGCTTCCTAAGACATTCAAGGGAAGATTCTACATGTTTTTTTGCAGAATCTCAAGATCTATCATCATGGAAAGGTAATCTATTCCATTTTTTCATGTTTTATTCTATTCTTTCATCATTTTGGTTTAAGTACCTAAACGGCGTTTGACCAAGGCAAACCCCCATGCCCTAACAATCAAAATCTCTTCTTCTCTTCTTGTGTGTTTTTAGATTTAGGTCCCTTGGAAGTTTAAAAATCATTAAATATCAAGTTACAAGGTTTTTAAAGCCCTCTCTTCATTCAACAAGTCAAAGAATCAACAAAATCTCATTTTCAGGCATGTAAATTAGAATTTCAAAAGTGGACACCTGTAGGAAGTTGAAGTGCAGATCTGAACCTCCGGAAACCACTCTTGAATATTCATAAATTCAAAAGTGGACTCATTCTCCATGGGTGGAAAATGAGTCCCACTTCCAGGTAAGTTTTATGTTTTCTACATTTTTTGATACCCTTCTGATAGAAACACATTCCTAGCTCAATTTACTAAAACTGGGACTGATTCACCCAGGGTGGTGAATGAGTCCCTCCAGGCTTGAAAAACATCATCAACAACATTTCAAAATCAATTTATGGTCTTATTCAGCATTCCAAGTGCACTCTTTCAATCTGATTCATTTATGTCACATTTCTCCATTCATTTGTAGGTGATGTTGCATTACACAATGTGTTTTCAAACAAGTTGTTTTTCTTTAGTTTCTATTCAATAGTCAATCAATTTTATTTAATTTCTTGTACTCAAACACTACATCTAGGCATCTTACATCCTATTCCATTCACATCACACAACAATCTTTGAATGAAACATTTAGCATTTTTAACCCAATTCCTTCCCTTTTAGGTGAAAGATCCTAGAAGGGTAAGTGTCCAATAGGATTCCAAAAATCAATGTTTCACATACATAGATATAAGCATACATAAATAAATACATATATGCATATAGGAATACATACAAGAATGCATATATGCATACATACATGCATACATACATACATACATACATACATACATACATACATATATACAAGCATACATACATGCATACATACATACATACATACATACATACATACATACATACGTACGTACATACATACATACATACATACAAGCATACATACATGCATACATACAGGCATATATACATACATAAATACATACATACACATAAAAATATATATACAAGCATGCATACATCCAACATACTTAACAAACTTGCACAAAAACAATTCCAAGCGAGACATAACATGAGCGTGTTATAATGTGCTCACATTATGTCAAGCTTGAGAAACATACGTGACAACATTTTACAAAAAGGATTAAAAAGAAAAACAAAACATAACATGAGCATGTTATAACATGCTCACATTATATCTTTCTTTGGGAATCCCCAAGCCTTAGGCTTGGGATTTTCTTTTGGTTTCCAACCCAAAGGCTTGTAGTGCCTTCCCAACATCCAAAGGCATGTTTTTGCATATTCTACAAGATTTCACATAATCTCATTCATGTTAATCATTGGGTTTCCATGTGTTTCAAGGTCAATTAAATAAAAAATGTGGGTTATGATAGGCTCTCTCTTAGCTATTTAACAATGTAATTTTTTTCACATTTTGACAATGTTAAGGCTTCCATCTTTAATTTTTTTTGTTTGTGTGTCCATTTTATGTCAAAAAATAGTGTTTGGTAATTTTTACTTTATTTTTTATTTGCTCATTGAAATTTTAAATAAATTACACTTTTATAAAGTAGACTCCATTCTACACATTCAAAAAATATATATTTTTGATTAGTTTTCAAAAAGTATAGGGGTAGTGCAGCCAAAATTCTAATTTTCAAGATGTGTCAACTTTGAAAATTAGTAAAAAATTAAATATTCACTGAAAAATTGTGAGAAAAATTAGGCATAAACTACATGTTGTTAGCTAATTTCTCACCAAAGAAATTTTTAAAATATCAAAAAGAGGTTAACCTTTTAAAGGAGCAAAAGGCGCTATGTTATTTTTTCTTACAAAAGCAGCACCTATTTTTGTGGCTCCCATTTTTGAACTCCTTAATATCTACCATTTTCAAAAAGAATTAGTAGTTTAGAAAGTAGACTCGGAGCACTATGAACATTTTTTTTGTTGGATCTTAAAATTTTGAGTGCAAGAATCCTCAATTTCTCATCCAAGGTTAGTATTTCTTAATTTTAGAAAATAAAATAAAATAAAAAATGGCCACTTAAGACCCCTTTTTGGCCCCCATCTTTCTCCAGTTACCCATTTTGTCATATGTAATCATTGTATTGGTCATTTGTCGTTGTTGTTATAGAAAAACCTTGTAAGGAAGATTTAAAGTTTGATTTAATTGAGAAATAATGGTAATCTAGTTTTGGATCCCTATCGTATTGAGTTTAGATGGTATTTGCAATTGTTACTGAAGCTAAGCATAATAGTTTAATTTTTTTATATTATCTATTAGTACAACATACTATCTTGTAATTCAAAATTTAGTAATAAAAAGGAAAAGCTCAAGTTCATTTATCTTTGTTGGCTTGATTATAATGTATTATAGAGTTTTTTAATGTAATAGATTCTATGTAGTTTAGTTTATAGTGGTTAACCTAATTTGCAAGTCTAAGTAATCCTTATTAAAGCATAGAATTATGTTTGTAATTTGGGTTTAGTAGATTGGGGAAATTTATTTAAATCTATAGTTTATCTTCTATTTGTGAACCCAACTCGTAATATTAGGGTTTACTATTATTTAGGTTAATATAAAGGAAATTTTGGGTTTACTAGCCTTTAGTAGAACTAATTAAGGTTTGCTAAATTAAAGTTAAGTACTAAAGTCTAAAGTATAATACTAAGTCAATAATGTTTTTGAGTAAATATTAAAATACTTTAGGGTTTTATAAGGTTCTAGTTTTAAATATTCAAACCCCAAAATAAAATAAAAAATACCCAAAATATTTTCCTTATATTTAGTGTTTAGTAAGGGCTTGATTAAATATATATTCAAAATTTTCCTATAATATTTGCATTAATATTGACCAAAATATTATATAAGTTCATAAAATAACCTTTTTTTAGTCATATAAGATTGAGGATCTTAGAGGGTTTCCATTCTAATGATATGTTGATTTGAAGGAGTCTAAGGGTTTTGCCACAAGCGAACCTACTCCTATGGAAATACTCAAGTTTTGAAAGAGAATCAAGATTTTTTTATGTTATAAAAATCAATTGAATGACTTTCCTCTTCATAGTGCTACCTAAATAATCCTCTAAATCAAGAAATCCATAATTAATGAGCTTTAATTTGTTTATTGAGGTTGTAGACAACTAAAATTGTCTCTCAAAATTTTGTTGTCAAATCATCACTTCTAAATTAATTAATATGTATTTTATTAATTGTCTTAGTTTTTCTACCAACATCAATTAAATGAAATATTGTTTAATTAAATAATCAATCAATCTTTTAATTTTCAACCTTGAATAAATGAATTCAATATTTATTTGTTTAAACCCATAATACTAGTTCCAAAAAGTAAATAAATAAAACTTATTTATTTCATTCCTATTTTTTCTCTCACAACATTAATACATTAAAATCAATTACTTAATAATAAAGTAACAAAAAAATGGTAGGGAGCAGTGAAGGTTCCAAAATTGTAGAAGGGAAAGAAGGGTGAAAAAAGGTGGATGGCGAAAACAAAAGGTGTGACAAGGCTAATTGCAAGAAGACCATAGCAGATCCTAAAACTTGGGTGAAGGAAGTAGACTAGGTGGTGTCATTGGATAAACTTTAGGAGAGTGCCTCAAAAGAAAGTTTGTGCCAAAATTCAAACTAGAATAGAAGCAAGAATTGCAACATTGGTGGTAGGAATGGGAAGCATTAGAAATGCCTCAAGGCGTAATCAAACAAGGAAAATATGGGTTGGGCACCACAAGGGTGGCAGGACAGAGGATGTTCATGCTAAAGATCTCACTTCTGGCACATTTAATGGAAAGAAGGTGGATTCTCCCAAACTATCATCGAGGCATTTTTGGATATCCAATAGAGCGATCTAGCTGGGGCATAAAACAACAATGGTGTTGAGCTCAAATTTATTGAGGCCTTCAATAACAATCTTGGAACAACAAGGATTGGTGGTCTGATGGTATGGGAAAAACCTAAATTGGGATAGTCTAATTTGGTGGTGGAAAGGGCGTTGGGGTAGAGATTTGAAATTCAAAGTGTTAGTGAATTATTTATTTTGGGTCATATGTTCATCGTTTGATATGAAAGAGGAGATTTTAAATGGGATTTTTCTTATAAATGATAGTCGCCTTTACATCTGTAAATGGGAAATTGGGTTCAATCCCCTTCATCATTAAATGGAATGGATCCAGGATTAGTACAAGTTACCAAATCTCCCTTTGGAATTTTGGCATCTAAAACCCCTGGAAACTATCAGCAATCATTTAGGTAATTTTTTCTACATGTAGGAAAGAATCAATCAAGATGGCATCAATACATATGTGTGAGATTTTGTGGAAAGTAAGTCATTCATTCCTCATTGGAGGGAAATTGTGATCATTACGGACTTTAGGAACTTTGTGTCAACCACTGGCCTATGATCCACATCCAAAGAATGTGCTTTTGGACACCATTGGTTGGAAATCAACGAATCCTAGCATTTGCTGGGAGGTAAAGGAAAATTGCAATATGAAACCTAATCTAGTCATGGATCCTGATTCGTAGGTAGATCTAAAGGAACCTTTAAGTCTTGAGTCTCAAACACACCACCACAACTATATTGATGCCATATTTCTAAAGGAGTAGAACAAAGATGCAACAAAGGTAAATAAATCATTTGATGCTAAACTGATCGAAGTTATCGATCTAATTGGGCATAACATGAGAATGGAAAACCTCAATTCTTTATTGGAGGTTGGTAAGGAGTTTTTTGAGCTTGCTCAAGAAGCAAAGGAAACCTCTTTAAGTGAGATCAAGGAAGATCCAATCATGGAACAATTTTCGGAGATGAATCCAAAAATAGAAGGTGAATGTTTGGTGGGGACTAGTGTGGAGTAGCAGTCACACATGGCAGGCCAGGAAAATCTCGGTATTTATCAAAAATATCCATCCATGCTCTCCCTAGATTATGGAGAAAGAAAAAGGTGGGGTAGGATTCCCAACTCGGAGAAGCTCAAAATTGATGGTGAGGCCAATCGCCAAAACAATATTTTAGCGATGTTGGGAGGAGCCCCTTCCTGAAGGAGAATGAAAATCCTTACCTAGAATATTAGGGGCTTAAATGCTCCTAACAAAAATTTATTGATTAAGCATCAATTGGAGATGTCTTGGGCATAAATTTGTCTTCTCTAGTAAACAAAACTAAATCAAGGTGAGGTGGACAGTTTTGGGAAAATTTTGAGATTTTGGAAGATGCTATTAGTATGCTCAAAGGGGTAGGCTAGAGACCTCATTACCCTTTGGAGACCTCAAAGGGTGACAGTAGAAAAGGTAGTCTCAAGAAAAGTATGGTTGGCCTGTAAGGTAAAAGGTTTCTCCTCAAACTTGTGTTTTATAATAATAAATGTGTGTGACCAAACACATGTATGCAAAAGAAGGAGGTCTAGAAAGATTTGGATCATGTAGAGCAATGCAACCTTTGATGTCCTCATATTTGGAAGTGATTTTAATGCCATATTGCACATAGAAGATAAGCATGGAGGTGTGGGGAGAAAAATTCAATCGCAAATAAACTTCGAGCAGTTTGTGGAAAGGAATCAATTGTTTGACATGTCCTAATTTCCAATTCTCTTGTGCTACCATAATAGTGGTTTACAATTTCTGTGTGATCCTAATTTTTGCTGAAATCACATATTTTTAGAAAATATAATGATTTAAGCCTTCAAATGTTCCATTTAAAAAATTGCAATTGAATAAGGTTTGATCAAACCACCTTAGACCAATCCCCCTTGGATAGATCCCTGCTAGTTTTAAACCATACCTATAACAAAGTCTCCTTTACACCTATCAAAATGCTGATAAAAAATCACTTTTGATTTACCTTTTAGGGGATCAAATGAATTCATTTAAAATTTATTTTTTTGTAAGTATGTAGTCCTTATTATAAGCATCCAGAAAAGTATAATTTTAATAAAATTTAATTTGATTATTATATTTATTTATTATTTCTTGTGAATGTAGGTTTTTCATTAAAAATCAATCTCTATGTTTTGTACATGTGGAAAAATAGTAGATTATAGAAAAAAATATTGAAAAATATGAGTGCACCAGATATTGAAGTCCTTGATCCAACAAAAAAAGAAAAATTGAATTTCAATACATACAAAAAATGTTATGCGTTATACGGTCGCATTGTGTCTAAATTGTAATTGGTTTGACTTCAAATCTTAATTAAAGAAAAAATATTGAATAACAAATAATCTAACCAAGTGGAAGCACTAGATATTGCAGTTAAAAATCTAAATTTTAAATAATTATAATTTTATAATTCATGGAAAAAAAGTTATGCGTTATACGGTGAGCGTCACTTTTTAAAAATGTTGTTTTCTAAAAAAAGTTAGTTTTCGAGGGAGATGGAAAAAGAAGTGCAATATGATTTCAAAAAATTTGAAAAAAATATATTTAGAATCTACAGAAAAAATTTCAGGAAACTCTAGTTTACATCATCTTTAAATTCTTCATGGTTTAGCCGCTATAGGTGCTTGAAAGTGAAGATTTAGTTTTAAAAAATTATTTTAGTGTCTAGTTTGGCCAAAAATTGTAAACCACTATTGTGGGATCAATTATTATAGGAAACAAGGGTTTTGTTTCATAGCAAAAAAGCTAGATAGATTCCTTTTCAAAGGAAATTTAGGTGCCTTCCCTTTCTCCATGGAAAGAAGGATTATGCCTTACTTTGGGTTGGATCATTTCCCTATCCTCCTTGAAATTATGGGAGAAAAAACTCCATGTAGATGTCCATTCAAATTTGAGAATATGTGGTTCAAAGATCCTAACTTCCTGGATCTCATAAGTCAATGGTGGAAGGAGACCACTCTGGAGGGTTCAAAAATATTTATCATGACAACAAAGCTAAGATTGATAAAGCAACACTTGAAATTCTAGAATAAGGAATGCTTCAAAACTATTTTTGAGAAAAAAAGAAAATAGAAGAGGAATTAAGTTTGTTGAATGAGGACATATTTTCCTCAAGCATGGATGGTGGGAAATTTTTGCAAGAGAAGGAGCTTTTAAAGAACTTGGAGGGCACCCTTTCAAGGGAAGAAATATTTTGGAGGCATAAATCATGTGATTTTTCACTAAGTGCTAGATATACGAAAACACAAAAAATCTTAACTCCACCAAAGCCAGAAGGAAGATAAACAAGATATCCCTTATAAAAATGGGAGATGGTAGGTCATTGGATAAGTCAGAAGATATCTTTCTGGTCATTGTGTATTTCTTCCATAATCTTCTAAATGATTGGAGCCGCTCTAGATTGCAAGATCAACAGCAAATTTTGTCTTGCATACCCAAATTAGTCACTAAAGCCCAAAATGTCATGTTTAATGGGAAATTTACAATGGCTGAAGTCAAAGTAGAGCTATTTCAATTACATCCTAATAAGGCTTTGAGCCTAGATGGGTTTCCTATAGCCTTTTTTCAACAATGTTGGGAGATTGTTAGGGAAGATCTAGTGGCTGCAATCGAAGACTCAAGGTCGACTGGGAAGGTTTCGAAAGAAATCAATAACACCTTTATTTCCTTAATTCCGAAGAAGGAAAAGCTCAAAAATTTTGAGTTTCATCCTATTACACTTTGTAATATTATACATGAGGTGTTGGCCAAGGTTGTGGCTAACCATATTAAGAAGATCCTTCCAAACATTATCTCAAAGGAGCAAACCAACTTTGTCCCTAGCAGATTGATTCTTGATGGGGTGATTATTGCTTAGGAAGCAATTCATTTGGTTTCAAAAACAAGGAAACAATCTATGATGCTGAAGTTGGATATCAAAAAGGTTTATGACAAAATGAACTCAAGGACATTTTTATGCAATGTATTAGAGGCCTTCAGCTTTAACAAAGATTGGATAGATTGGATTTTTAATTGGATCGTGTGTCCAAGGTACTCAATTCTGGTTAAATTCTCCTCTGATCGATTATTTGGTACCTCTCGGGATCTCAGACAAGTCCTTTCTCCCATTTTCTATTCATAATAATGGTTTAGTCCTTTGGGAGGTTAGTTTCAAAGGTCACCCAATTAGGATTTTTAAACGAGATCCAAAGCACAAGGGGTATGGCTACAATTACCCATCAGCAATTTTTTGATGATACCATGTTATTTGGCTCAGCAAATGCCCGTGAAGAAAGGAAATTCAAAACAATATTGGAGAGTTACTCGACTACTTCTAAACAGGAGGTAAGTATTGAGAAGTCTGAGATTTTATTTTTCTTTACTAATCCTTCAATTGCAAAGCACATCTTGAGAATTTTTAAGTTTAGAAAAGGCAAGCTACCTTGCAAATAACTTGGTCTTTCTCTCACCTTTGGGGTGTAGCTTGACAAACTTTTAGACCCTTTGGTGTCAAAAATAGAAAAAAGATTGTCCTCATGGAAAGAGAAATGGTTGTCTTAGGTGGGGAGGCTAATCATGATCAAAGAGATAATTATAGCTCTACCCATTTACATGATCTCTTTCCTACCATTGTCATTCAGGTTAAGCAATAAAATCAATCAAAGAATGAAAAACTTGTTTTGCAAAGGAAATTAAAATCATAAAAAGTTCTCTCTAATAAACTAGGATCAGGTATGTAAATCAAAGGATGTAGATGGAGCAGGGATGAAAAGGATTTCTCTCTAGAATAAGGCTTTTAGGGCCAAATTGGTCTAGCAGATGTATGCAAATCAAGACCTCAAAGGGGTCAAAATGCTCAAAAACAAGTATCTGGATGAAGAGGAAATTAACATCTTTTCTTTTGACTCACTTGGACCTAAGGGCTCAATAATCTAGAATTTCATATGTAGCTATAGGGATGTTATCACAGAATACCTCTTTTTGGACATATATGATGGTAGGATGGCTCTTTTCTAGGAAGACTCTTGGGGTGATTTTCAAAAATTGATTGATAGAGGTGATCTCAGGCAAGCATTGGCATTGTCTAAACAAATGTGGGGCAACTGTGTCAAGGAGGACGTGTTCATCTCAATCATAAATGTTTTTCTGGAATATCGATGAAAGGATGTTAAAGCATTGGGTATAGACAATGCTACTTCTTATGCTTTCAAAGAAGCTTTAAGCAACCATGTAATATGCTTAAGGGACAACAGAGATTGAATTAGGTGGTGTGGCTCTACTTCAAGTGAATTTAACACATATGATGGGTACAATCTATTGATAAAATATTTTAAAGATGCTCCTGAGTTGTCGAAGGATCTTTGTTCGCACTGCAAGGAAAGAAGAGGTGTGGAAACACTTTCCTAATGCTAAATCTAAGAAGATAATATAGACATATGGTTCAATTTTGAATTACAGATCAAGGTAAGTGCACCAAGATGGTTCCCAAAAAGGGAGCTTAAGTGGCCACTTTTTTTTTGAAATCAGGAAATACTGACCTTGGACATGAAATTGAGGATAGTTACACTCAAAATTTTGTGTTGGCACAAAAAGAAGGATCGAAGTGCTCCAAGTCTACTTTCTAAACTACTAATTTATTTTGAAAATGGTTGAGATTAAGGGGTTCAAAAGAGGGACATACACAAATTGGTGCTATTTTTGTCAGAAAACATAACATAGCAACTCTTGTACGACCTGAGCACGGTGAACTTTTTTGTAGCATTTTTAAAATTGCTACAGTCAAAAGTTAGCTAACAATATCTTGTTGATGCACGATTTTTCTAATAATTTTTTAATGAATATTTGACTTTTTACTAATTTTCTAAGTGGGCACTTCCTGAAAAGCAAAATTTTGGCCATGCTCCCCCTAAATTTTTTTGAAGGTATTTGATTTTTTTTTATTTTTATTTTTAAATGTAGAATAGAGTCTAGTTTCTAAAAATGTAATTAAATTGAAATTTTGATGAATGGTTAATTTATAACGAAAAAAAACCAAACACCGCTTTTGGTGAAAAAGAGACATACAAACAAAAGAAATTATGGATGAAAGGGTTAACATTGTTAAAAAGTGAAAAAAATTACATCGTTGATAGCTAAGAGAGAACCTAACATTACCAATGCGTTTTCTTTGTTGATATTGAACCGATGCAATCCTGATGGTGAGCACGAACCCGATTATGTGAAAAATTATAGAAATTTAAAAACACGTCTCTGGTCATTGGGAATGCCCTCCAAGCCTTTGGGTTTGGTATTCCAAGGCAACTACCAATGCTAAGGCTTAGGGATTCCCAAAGAAAAATATAACACCCTCACATTATAATGCGAGTGCATTATTTCCTAGTTTTGATCTCATTATGTTTCATCGATATGCATCCTTTTGCCTCTTGCATGTCACTGTAGCATTCTGTTTGTTATGCTGAAACTAAAGAAAATCCTCCTATCCCAATGTGTTTCACTGTGACCTCATGGAGTTGGGGAAACATCATGTAGATAATGCTTCATTATACCGAGAGTCACCCCGAATGCCATCTCCCAGTTGCTGAGACATAAGACATTTTCTTACCGAAACGTGCTTCCTTGCTTCATCCATTTCGCTATAACCTTGAGATATTAGAGAGACATCTCATAGATTAGACTTTGCTTTACCAAAAATATTCATTCATCATGAGTCACTGTGACAAATTGGTTCTCTCGCCGATGTATTCTTTTATCTTATGTGGGTCGCCGTAACATACCGACATCGGGGAGACCTCATACAGAGTGCACTTTGTTTTACCGAAAGACTTTATCCATCTTGTGTGTCGCTGAGACAATCCAATTTTCATCCTGAAAAAGTGCTCATTGTGTTATCGGCGAGACCGAAGGTCACTCGCCGAGACATTACTTTGAAAGCCTCAACTCTTACCGATATGCATCCTCCCGCCACCGGTCGGTGTGACAATGTATATTTGCTATGACCTCACACTGGAAGCAATATGTTTGGCCGAAGAAACCATCCATGTGTTGTTCGATAAGACTCTCCTCAAGAATATGCTGACGAAAACCCCATGTCAACAAGACATAACAACCTCACCGAGATCACATTACGATATCACCAAGCTCTCACCGATGAACCTCCACATGCATTAGTCAGGGAGACAATTCAAAATCGATGAGACACTATCCCGATGACCAAACTCTATCAATAGGTTCCTCCTCATTCATCGAAACCACGTGAAAGTCATGCCAATAGAAACCTACAGGTGAGTGTTGATCGCTGTAACAATGAACAAGTCTTGCCGATCACCTGCAGCAAACATATGTTAACACATAGGCAACATGGGTCGGGGAGACCTAGATAGACATATGTCGATATGGACCACAACATGAAAAATGCATGACTCGATGGATTCTATGGGGTCACATGATCAAAATATGGGTAAAAATATCATAAAATGAGGAAAATGTGCCTAAGGTAGGACTCAAATGGAGACTCGGGGGGATGAAAGATATGTAAAAATCATCA